>KK117107.1:213971-234717 GCA_000611955.2 Stegodyphus mimosarum | reverse complement strand
AGAGTTTATTTTATTTATTATTATTACATTATTTATTATATAATTAAACACAACTCGGAAAAAATTCAATATATTAATTTCTTTTCATATTATTTTGTAAATTCTATATATTTATAGTATTAAAAATGAAGTAATTCACCGAAACTTTTAAAACTGTTCCTTGTTATTTAACGTGTATATTCATTTGAAATGTTTCCTGTAAGAAAATATAAAAATTTAAATATTTACTTAAAAATCTTTGCTTATATTTCCTAAATGTTTGAATCAAAACAACGTTGTTTGTCTTCAAATTAATATTTGTAAAATTGCTTCCAACAATTGAACAACATTATTTTTTCCCGCTGCAATTGAAATATGAAGAATATTACTCGCAACTTCAATTTTACTCAGCTTGGTACCATCAGTTCTTGTGCCATTCTAACTGAAATGTTTTATTCGAAACTAAGAAAGGAGGATTTAAGATTGCACTTAGGTGTTCTTTTAATCCTCTGTAAGCATACATTCTGAGCGAAGGAACTCTTTCAAATTGGCGATGCTATTACGAGGCTAAAGTAACAGTCCGTAAAGTTACCAAATTATGTCATTATGATTTCAATTTCCTTGCAGGTGTTAATGCACGAGGTCTGCATTTGTTAACTGGATGACTGCCGTTACATAGCGATATTAATTGAAAGTGCCCCAAATTATAACTTCCTAAGAGGAAAATTGATTTCGTCTTTCTTATTGTAGAGAAGTTGCCAACAAATTTTAATTTGTGTCGATTATTTTGTTCTAGTAAATATTATTCTAATAGTGCGGATCAGAGCCATTGCTGAACGATAAAACAGTGTTCATAACAGCAGCTTTAAGAGAGTCCTGAATATGGAAGTATATATCATTAAGAAAAATAGAACTAAAATTAATCATGTTTTTAAAATGAAATAAAAAAATCATACTAAAAGTAAATATCATACATTCACATTTCACATGCTTTGATAAAATTTTATTCTGTATATAATGTAACTGTACAACATAATGATATGTAATATCAGCTTCATTAATTACAACTCCAATTAAAATTTAACTTGTAGATGAATATTACTCTGCAATTACATAACCGAAGTCGTTAAGTAAATTTGTGTATAAAAGTTAAGAAACTTGAATATTAATTTAAGTTAACTATGAATTATTCTACTTTTTTCATGTTTTATACTCTATGTCTTAATAGGCATAAAATAAAAACAAATGTTTCAAAACAAATTTTATTTACCGTTTCATGAAAGTAATGAAGCTTCTTCAACTATTATATAAAAATTTTGCAAACTAAATATAAGTCTTTATTTATCCATTAATCTATCATGATTTTGTAGATGGAGGTAAACCTGCATTTAATCATAGCGGAGTTAAGGAGCATGTAATAGTATATAAGGAGAAATAACTACTTGTAAAATGGTGTGCTTAAATATACTGCACTAAGATTGTCATTCACCTAATAAGTCTGCATTGACTAAAATGCCTGAAAGATTCAAGTATTTCTGTTCCCTCTTTCCATTATTTCGTTCTTCCTATCACCTGAGTACATAAAAGGTTAATTTTTTAAATGACAAATTATGTCGAGCAAAGCTGTACAACATTCTTACTAACTATGGACATCAGCTTCCCTCTTCAATGAAATTTTATTTTGTTGAGTAGAGAGAACTTAGTTTCCGGCACCAAAGCTACATAGGGTGGTTTTGGTGTCTAAAATTAATTTGATATTTAATTTGTTCCTCAAATAATTAACTTAATTTTTTACTCCATCAGTGTTTTCAGGAACATAATCAGATACATCAACTATTAAGTTTATAGATTCGAAACAGTTATAACTAATTGAAAAATTGGGAAAACAGAATTCATTCATTTCGCATCGATTTCAGTTTTGTTCTTAGACTAAGTTTTTCTGGCTTCCGAAACACTTATCTAAATACGATATTTTGTTGACTAGTTCATTATCAAACAATTAATTCTCTTTCCTCAAATTATTTGTTTGTATTAGACATGCTTTGTTTCTCTTCCTTCCAATAACTATATTTCTAAACAAGATTAATTAAAATTCTATGGTTAGCTAATTATATTGCCCTATTTTTCACTGTAATGCAGTTAGATAAGACATCTTTTATGGATTGTGCATTCAATAAATATATTTCGAGTTCCTAGTACGACGTTCTTTTCACTCCTCATTCATAACAACATCTTTTTCTATACACGAAACCTAGCAAATTATAGGTCTCCTTCTTCAATAACAATACAAAATTTAATAATCGAAAAATAAAAAATAATTTAAAGCTAATGATAAAACAAAATAATAAAAATGAAGCAAATTTCAAATTCAAAATTAGGGCTTCCAGATGCCCATATTCGCAGTAGGATTACGTCATTCAAAATTCGATGGCTCTAGGTTTTATCACAATGCGAGAAACATGCATACATTTATGCAGATTTTTCATTTTTTAAAATTTAATGCAGAGGGATAACATTTAGTGGCAGCAATTTGAAAAGTGAAACGGGCATTCAGAGTGAATCGACGCAAAATCGCAAAACGAAAGTAATAGTCCTTCGGGACTAAATCCCTTTGGACTAATAATAATAAAAAAGAAAATCTGAAATGTTTCAAATTTTAAATTACGTCCAAAGGGGCGTTTTTTTAACATTTTGTGTGTTACCTTTATTCATTAAATATCATGTTCTTCGCACCTAAACCATAAAATTCAGTTCAAGAGCAATATCGCAAAATAATTTTTTAATCAGCATATCTTTAGAATTTCTGATATACGGGCTCACGCGCTGGAGATAAAAAATGGTTTTCTCTGTACAACGTTGCCATTGCTGGCTTTGAAATCCTTGAGTTTGTTAATGAACAATTCGTTAAAGTTTTACGAAATATGAAATCGATAATAAAACAAATTCCAAATTTCAAATTTGGGCTTACAGATGCCCATATTCGCAGCAGGATTACGTCATTCAAAATTCGATAGCTCTAGGTACCCTCGTTTTATCTCAGTGCTAGAAACATACATACATTTACGCACATTCTTCATTATTTAATTTCTTTAAATATAATACAGGGCTGCAATATTTGGTGGTAATAGTTTGAAAAGTGAACCGACATTTAATGTTTCCGGCGCAAAATCGCAAAACGAAAACAATAGTCCTTCAGGGACAAAGACCCTTTGGAAGAAAAATCTGAAAGGCTTCTTATTTTAAATTACGTCCAAAGGGATGTTTTTTTTAACATTTTGTGTGTTACCTTTATTTATTAAATATCATATTCTTTCTTCGCACCTAAACCATAAAATTCTGTTCAAGAGCAATATCGTAAAATAATTTGAAAATGAGCATATCTTTAGAATTTCCGATATACAAACTCACGCGCTGGAGATAAAAAATGTTTTTTTTCTGTACAACGTTGCCATTGCTGGCTTTGAAATCCTTGAGTTTGTTAATCAAAAATTCGTTAAAGTTTTACAAAATATGAAATTGATAATAAAACAAATTATAAATTTCAAATTTCGACTTTCAGATGCCCATATTCGGGTGGAAACGTTTAATATTCAAAATCTGATGCTCTAGGTACCGTTGTTTTATCACAGTGCGAGAAACACACATACATTTATGCAGATTTTTCATTCTTTAATTTCTTTAAATATAATACAAGGCAATAATATTTGGTAAAACAGTTTGAAAAGTGAACCAACGCAAAATGCCAAAACGAAATTAATAGTTCTTTTGTGCAAATTGCCCCTTTGGACTAATGATAACTTAAAATATATGTTTATGAATCAGCATTTTTCTAAAATACATAAGGAAACAGAACTCTAGAGTGAAGCACTCGTCTATACAATCCAGATATTTAATCAGTTTATGCTTAATGTTTAAGGAAATTTTCGTGAATTAAAAGGAGCTGATGTGGAATGGAAAGTAGCCTTTAGCAACAGTTAGCATACTTTCATGGGCGGCTTATCCTGAAGCCTTGGAGTCGAGACTGTAGAATATAGGATTTTGTAATAAATTTTAAAAAGGAAATCTTTGTAACAGTAAAAAGTTAAAATAAGCTTAGTTCATATCTTATGATAAAGGTATCCTCGACATTTTAAACACTAAGGATTTTGTTGTTACTAGCTTCGAATTTCGTATACTCTATATGCTAAATCCGAAATAGCATTCTCATTAGAAATTAAATACTTCACTTTTTCATTAACTTTCTGTTCACCTGTTGTTGGCAAAATATATTTAATACATTATTCTTAAGTACTCGTTCTATGAACATAGATCTTTGAATGTTTATTAAAACACCACAGAAAAGGATAATGCGAAATAGTTCTGAAAACGACTAACTGCAGCCACACGCAATTCTTTAAACGATTGAAATATGCAGACATACTTAATACAGTTATAGTTAAACGGTCTTCTTATATTGTTTAATATCTGGACAAACGTTTTTTCAGACTGCATCTTTGTTATAAAAATCCTCTTTGTCATTCGATTTAACTCTTAATATATGCATGTATGATTCTTAATTCAGAAAAAGATTTACTTTCTTCTCTTTCATAACAGATGTGATTTTAATAAAAACCGCATCTTTCATAAGATGTCTAATTATTGTCTTCATTGCGACTTGATTGTCAACGTAAAGTCGGACTTCATCTTCTGTTGTTAATGTTCTATTATTAATTGGCATTACTACTTCCTTAATAGGTAAAACCTCCACTTGGAAGATTGAAGCGTGAGTTTGTAATATAAATAATTTAAAGATTACGTTACGTTCACCATAAATAAATATAAAGAAAGCGGCACCAACTCATTGTGAAATATGGGTCATTAAGAAATATCTCCATTCGAGAATTTTGACGTAATGAATTTTTACAATCGCATTTTATAATTAAATTTGGATGACAATAACTTTTCATTACATATTTACCTCTTGATGACCAATCTTTCAATACCCTTGTTGTATTTTAAATTTCTGATTAATTTAATTCCATATCAAGCTGCAAAACTATCTTGTAAGTGCTGTAGGTTATCTAAGAAATTCCAGTGATTGGATTATTTGGGATTAAAGAACAATAATCATGCTGTAAATAAGAATAATATGAATGCTTCTATAATTCATTCGATGGATGATTTTACCTGTCAGACTGAGAAGATAAATCTGACTTCTTTGCAAAACAGAATTTTATAAATTAAAGTAGCTCTTCATCATAAACTGATAAAGTAGAGGAAATATATTTTTAAATCATTGCTGGAATTATAGTTTTGCTCTGAAAAATTCGAAGCAAAAATGCTATTTTTGAATTCTACCAAAATTAATTTTTCTACTTTGGAGGAGTTCTGAATATTATGAACGACCATTCGAAGAAGTGTTATTCGTGGTATCTGCAACCTTCTTCGTGTATCTGCAGGGTCTTTCACCTCTTCAAAGTGAGCAGTCTGAGTAATAAAACTCGTCCACCTCGATGGAGAAACAAATGGTCCGCGCAAAGTGGCCTATAGTAAATCGGTTTACTTCAAAATCAGGAATTTATTTGAAGGATGGAGGAAACTGTCAGTTGCAGCAGAGGTTGAAATTTTATTCTGGCTAGTTGAAGTTAACGGTCTCTTGAAAAGCATTATTTGATGTTTCCAGTTGAAGAAGGTTATGATAAGAAAATCTTATATAAATTTGATCAATTAAAATTACAGCTACATCATTTCTTATAATTACATTTGAAAAAAATTCCTTAGGTTGAAAATTTTATTCTTTATATTTTATTAAACTGAAAACGTATGATTTTAAATTATTCCTCTGATATTCACCTTCTTTAATTTACAAATAGTTCGAGTTAAAGAACTCTTTTACTTAATGCATTGTTTGACTGTAATAGAAATAATTAAAATAGTTATTAATTTTTCGTGATTCAGGGAATTAAAAACATTTCTAATTATGTTCTTATTATAAAAATACATAACATGCTTATTATTTAAACATAATTGAATTTTACGAAATTTTTAGAAATGCTTTGGCTGAATAACGAAATGAAATACATAAAAATTGCCGAATTTCCAAAGGATCATAAACGAAATCAGGCTGCAGAACCAATCTCGAAACATTACGTTCATTTCTTTAAATCTTCTAGATTCCTAAGAAATGTTTTTCACATTAGTTATAGAGTTACCTGAAACACGCTGATAGAGAAATTTATTTTTTAATATTTATCAATAAATATATTTTCTTCTTTTGCTTCCTTTTCGGCCTTTTGTGTGATTATCATTCGTAACAGAAGCAAAACAATTTATTTCCTATTTGCAGGTGATTACTGAGATTTTCTTCAAAAACACAAAAGGATAACTCATCTGATTTTATGTAGTTTTCCTTATTTTGCATAACAAGTTTATTTTAAGTTTGATACTTTTCCTGAACCTCTCAACTTCCCCTAGTATTTTCTCGCCAGGATGTAAATTTAAAGTTAAGTGAAGTGAATATTTAAACGGGTATCTCTGAGTTTATTCAGAGAGAGTTTTCGCCAGCCAGCGCACGTTTCATTGCTATCTCGCTGTTTCGCCAGTGAGCCTTTTGGCCATTTCGGATTATCATCACGCCTGTTAGGTTTTTCTGAGTCAACCTGTTAGGTGTAAATTAACGTGCTAATCCAGCACTATTCTGTTTTAGATTCGACTTGAATTATATTCTACAGTTAAGTTCTCACTGCAAGTTGACGGCGTTTTGTAAAGCACAAAGTTCGTGTCTTTCTGTTAAACTTTGAGTTAATAAAGGGTTAATTTTCATCCTTCTACTGTGCTGGTAATTTACTCACGCCTCTGCGAGAATTCGCCGGGTACATTGTAGGATCTAACCGAGTTTCACGTGGAATAGAAGAAACAGATCTTACAGTTTTAAAAAAAAAGGAAAAGGTAATATACACAATAACTATACCAAAGTATATCTTTTCATATTTTTTTACAAAGCAGTCAAAACAGTTTAACTGGAACGGAGGAAGGTAAGTGTAGTTCAAGAGTAGCTCATGTAAAGGTTTACGTGCATATATGTATATATATGCATAATTATTAATTTTCTAACTAAGATTATCTCTTAGCATACATGTATATATATATATATATATATAGATAGATAGATAGATATAGATATAGATATACATATATATGTACGTATGCATGTAATGGTACGCGAAATCTGGAGGATACCTCTCGCCGTATATTAGGGAATAAAATTCGTTATTTAATATTAAGCTTACAATTGAAGCTTTTCATCGACTGATAAAAAAGAAATGATTGGAACTGCTCGATCTTTATAAAATTACTCACATCAACGTAACAGTACAAATTCCACATGGCATTTCCCGAATGATAATATTTTGAAAGAAATTGAGATTATTGTGCATATTAAGCTAGAATTTTAAGTTAAAATGCTGTTTTTCAATGGCTAATTTCGAAAACTGAAATTTTTTAACTTTCCTTCATATTTGCCTTATAGACATGCATTTACCCATGATCCATTCTAAACGTTTTTTGCTACATATATCCCTTTCGTCAATGCTAGACAATCATTCCTCCCTTCGTTTCCAAAACTCGAAAAATATAAATACATTTATTTAAATTTAGATTATGTTTCAATGCGCTTGATAAATTAAACAAGAGAAAGTATAGAAAATGTTGATAAATACCGCAGATTGAATAAAAGTAATTTTTTCTTTTCATAACCTAATACTAAACATTTAACAGGTAAATATAAAGCTACCGCATTCTGTCCTGAAAAGCTAGGAAATTTCCCCTTACTGGGGGAAAGTAAGGGGGTAACCTCACCTTCTGGTTAATAGTTTAGTTAACATACATTACGCTTAAAAAAACTAATAACAGGACTAAATAACATTAGTATTAGAAGTAGATGCTCATTTAATTTTTAATTCTAAATTTATTTCGCGTTTTCGATTATCACTGCATTCCTTGGAAATTTTGTATCATAAAGTGTATAATATAATGCGACAGAAAATGCAGAGAAATCACGATTTTAAAATAAACCGTTTAAGGGGCTTAATCAAAATCATTAAGGAGTTTTCATTCAGTGTGAAATTTACCATAGGTATTAAAAACCATTTTAGCTGAAACTATTATTTCATGATTGCTGATATATGCAACACTGCATGTGACGATAACTCATTTAAGCTATCTTCGGATCTTCAGTTTGAACTAAAATCTGGTTTTCACTTTGGACAATTTAGAGAAAAGTTATTAAGATTAAAATATAATTCATTCTTTATTCTCATTTTCAACATTAGGTAAAAGTAATTCTGTTAGTAAGAGGATGCTCTATTCATTTAAATTTTATGCCTTATCTTTCGTGTTTCAGAAATTTCCCAGCCTTTTTTCTAAAGATTTGGAAAAAAAACGATTTTTTTCAGTTTGTGCCGAGTTTTAAGAAAAAATTATACACAGCTTAGAACTTCAAAGTTTTATTTTGCTACAAAAAGGGTATTTTATTTTTGAGCTCTCAACCAAACCAACATCATTTTGTTAAAAGAAATAAGACAAATATGTTTCACAGTCACGTGCATAAGGGAAAAACTAAGCAATAAAAATTGAACATATGAAAAATGAATTTGTCTTAAGAACCTCAAAATTATGCAATACTTGAAAAATGCATTCATCTTTACTTGTTAGAACTTAAAAATATAAAATTAACCTTTCCATTTAAAACGGTATAGGAAAGCGAAACTTTCAGCTAGCCATGAGTGATTCTAAAAGACCAGAAAGCAGGCAATATTGTAATATAAGTTAGGGCCTCATGATTGGATACTTAACAGTAGAGCGTGCAACGCAAATGATACAATTTCCTTGAAGATAAGGTAAAGACATGTTAAATAAACATGCGATGCAAATGAAAGTTACAATTTGCTTTAGAGCCTCAAATTGGAAACCATGGTTTGGAAAATATGCCCTTGAAAATGGAAAGAAAAATATGTGACAATAATATTCGTTTTGTATGAGCTAAAGAAGAAATAAAACTGATTTGGAAAAAGTCAACATCGAAGAATTTTGGAAAGGCTCGAAAGAAAGTTATACGGTTATAAATTTTTTTTAAAGTATTAGATTGAACAAATATTATTTTAAAAAAGGAATGTTTTGATAGCAATTTTGAAGGTATTAGAAAAGAATTTAATAATCGGAAAATAATTTAATATCCGAAGCTTCTGATACTGATCGATATGTATTTTGCTTTTCCAAAAGTGAAAAATGTTAAATGTAAACTTAACATTTGCATCAAATAACATGATTAAATTATCGAGTCAAAACTCCTGGAGAAGCTATTAAAGGACTGCATTAAGATTTTTTGCACTGTCTTAGAATATTTCCTTACTACAGGCTATAATAAAACTTGCATTTGTAAATATCATATCCATTTCATATGATGCATTCAAAGATATGAAAGTTCTAATAGCTAACATAATATTTCCATTTATTGGGCATCGGGTTAAATTATAACACATTTAATGTTTTCACTGGCAATATTTGGAACAAAGCTCTATAACAAAAGAATGCTGTTCCATAAGCTGCTAAAATTGCCTATTTTCCGCTGTGATGTGATTACGATTCAAGTTACGATGACAAATGAAAGGAGTGTCGCTACGACCTTTAAATGAAATTAAAGTGTCGCTACGACCTTTAAATTTTAAATTACGAACATTAAATGTGTTATAATTTAACCCGATGCCCAAAGGCCTACTTTAAAGTAACAGATTGTAATAGTATCAAAATGATTCTCATGAAGACCAATCATACAAATATTGGCAAGAAATATAGGTTTCAAGTATAAATGGCAATGTAATAGTTAATTGAAAGCGCTGACTAGAAGATTAAATTCTTTCAAATATAATAGTTATTTACTTATAAAAACGTGAGGTACAGACTCTTGTTATGTGTATGTTAAACTCAGTTATTGTTAATAAAATCATAGTGAAGTATGCTTTCGTTAAGGCAGCATCATCTAAGAAAGATATTTTATTAGTGAAAAATAATTTCCCCCCCTTGATGTTTTCTGAGAATTGTTTTGAATTTTATATGGAAGCAGAAAAAGAATTTTTGACAATTTTGAGAGATGCGGTATTGTAAGGTCAAGAAAGAGATTTTGGAAATCGGAACGGGGATGTGTGTCTTTAAGTTAGTTTAATAAAAATGATTAGTATATATGGCCGAAAAATTTGGTAGAAATAGCAAACGAGATAAACTTTGAACATTTTCAATTCAGCGAATGATGGTTGACGGTATTTGAGTAGCTTCACAGCATTGTTTTACATCCATGCATACTTCGTTACTGTACAGATTATTTCTGAATAGCCTAAATATTCATCTATTGAAAAGGAGTCCCGTATTAATGCCCACACTCGTTGACAAAGTTTTGTGGCCTTTGTCGTTTCGCATCAACGACGGTTCACAGTATGCAATTTAGCTACTAACAAAAACAATTATATATGGGGTCTGTTCCGAGATCAACTCCATTATGTGAGTTGATCGTTGTACAAGGCCCTCTTTTCCACATATTACTATGGGAGTAGTTTTGTTAAGTTCTTCAGCTTGTTTCAAAACCACAAAACATCACAATAAATTTGTTCTATTAAATGTAGCGGTAATGTTTAATATGCTAAGAATTCACTAATTTTGTTGTAACACAAATTATTTACATGCATTATATAAGCAGATAGTCTCACAGAAACTGAAGATGAACTTAGTCGTTTCTTTAATTTAAGGTCTAGGCTTCAAGAACTTGTTTAAAGTAATTTATGTTAGTTAATATTTGTGTTATGCAATGTGTTTTTTCTTTTCTTCAAGTTGATCACGATTAGCGCCTAGTATGCCAGTGAAGAAATCAACAGCTCTATTCATCTCAGCATAATGGCATGATACTGTTTGGTTATGATGTGGGCGTTTACACTTTTCTGATTAAATAAGCCCACCAAGGGCTGAGCGATAAAGGCGCTGAACACTGGTAGTTCGGTCCTAGGTTCGAATCCCTCCAACGGGTTGGCTGCATGGGCGTTTTCTTGGGCTTCTCCATGTGCAACGTGTATACGAGCCAGTTTCCCTTAGAACACGCTCCGCGAAGTCATCCCTCTCCTTAGACAGATAGGCCTCAAAATTTTGCCCTAACCACAAAAACCATTCTGATTAAATAAATATTTGATTTCAGAAATTCGAAATTAACGTAGTTTAAATTCAGGGAGCTCAACGGTAGCAGTTATCACAGATCCTCAAATTCTTTTCTCCCTCTCCTGGGTTCCTAAAGGTCTTAAACGTAAAGGGTCTGTAGTTTCTTCCGCGGCAAAGCAATATTGTTATAGATATTTATTTACCAGATTCTTCGCTCGTTCATTTTGCTTATTTAGATATCTCTTTTTTAATATCACTGTTAAAACAAAAAGTAAAGAAAAATAATGTACAACGCGCGCGGTTTGTAATATGGGACATTTTTCGGCCCATAATCGACCTTCTGTTATGCGAAGTGTCTATGTTATATGTATGTTAACGTGATTCTGCTTGGATAGTCTTCAAATTTTGTATATATGCAAATACTTTGACAAATTATCCGTAAGATTGCAGTATCTCTTGTAAAATGTAACATAAAAAGCCTCCAGAGAGTAAAAAATAAGATTACAGGGGAAAGTCCATTTAACATTGAGGTAAGTGGCTATTTCGTCCCAAGCTGGCGATGTTTTGGAGACTAATTTTTGTCACCAGATGTGGCGTCATATCGCCAAATGTCGACAAACTTCTTGATCACTTGGTGACATTTTGGTCCGACCCCTGTGTAACTATAACTGGTCCTATCACAACATAGCTGTACCCATATCCGATTGAATATATGCCTTCCAACAATTTCGAGAAATCAAAGGTACTGGAAATTTTACGGCGTCCGGGGGAAAACTGTATAAGAAAGGAGGGAGTATCAGTTCTTAGTTTTAGTTCAGATTTTATTTCAGAGTATTGAGAGATCCGCTTGCGAGCTCTTTAAATGCGCTTTGCATTGCGTTGTGTATAACATGCATAGTAGGTTGATATGATAAAATTCCATTGGGCTCTCCCATACTGAGAAGATCTGTACAAATACTTTTGTGAAAAGTTCCAGAACTTTAAATTGTTTCTTTTGGAAAAATAAATTTTATCACGCTCTCTTCCGTTCTGTGTGCATTAAATCCCTTACCAACCCGTACACATGTAACAATATTCAATTTTAAACTACTGCCATAAGTGTACATGTTTAGATAATACTGTCTATTTTGAATTGTTTGTTACATTACCTTTTATTTTGCCTTCAAACTAAATAAGCTATAACCGTTGATTATTTCATTTTAAAGAAATCGTGAAAATCTGAAGATTTTGTTCAGCTCATTAGAACAACTCTTCTTTTATATAAAATTTCTTTCATTCTTTGTTTCATTTAAGCCTAATTTTCATGTTTCATTTATTAATTTATTGTATTTTCTATTCCGATGTTACGTAACTGAAAGTTTTGCCATTTGATAAGCACTACAGTATTAGAGATGCAAAATAATCCAAAATGTTAGTCCTTTTGCTCCCTTTTTAAGTCTCTGAATCACAAAGTCAAGTTCACCATCTCGAACATATGTACAACATTCAAAGCATAAATGTATCTAAATGCTATTATAAATCAATCTGACAATTTGTGTTAAAGAATTTACAAGTTGTTGTGAACGAGAGCTGTCCATCATAATATTTGGGTTGCTTCGAATCTGCAATTTTTGACAACCAAGAGGAACGAATCGTAAATTTTGCGTAAGAAAGCTTTTATATAATGCATTTTCTATTCCATTTAATCATTCGAGCCAACGTATTAGTTGTAATTATTGCGTTTAAAAATGTATTAACATTCCAACGGTACGAAATGTATGTTTATGCATTTAGTATCAAAAGTGATATGCTTATGTATCTATTTGTTGAACAGGTACTCTGAACATCTGAAATCGCTCATAATTTATTAAAAAATTGATTAATTAGGAGTGTTCTGGGCATGTAAATATTTCATTTATTACAATTAATGTCATTTGGTAATGATCTTAAAATATTTATTTTAATATCATCAAAATTTACATTGCAACTTTTTCATTTTCTCCCACAAAAGCATTTCTGAAAGTAATTTTCACGTCTGTTAATAAATAGCAAATTTTCGTGTTAATTGTTTAGTCATACTAAATAGGTTTTATTTATTTATGTTTTATGGAATTCATGAATTTTAATTAAAAGGAAAATTTGTTAAAGTTTTTTCCTCTTTTCCGAACAAATCCTTATGTCAATCAAAACTAACACATCAGATTTGAAAAAAGTAAACTAATAATTTTATACCAGACTATATTAGTAGCCAAAAATGACAGAAATGGGAAACGATTATTGAGAGTTATTGAATTTGTTATTCCATTGATTATTATAACTCTTTTTATTATGATTTTAAACATGAAAAAAATGTGTTATTAAGTTCTGAGGCATGATAATGCTTCGTTTGTCTTTCAAGACTTTTGTCTGATAATAGTTAAAAATAACCCTTCTTTTAGTTTTAAAAATCTACTTTGATATAGTAATATGGTGAGAATTCCATGCTGTCTGAATGCGCAATACGGATTTTTGATTTAAATGGCAAATAATTTTATAGCCATAATCATAATTTTTGAATATTTTTTTAATTTTATAGTCATAATCATAATTTTTCAATAAGAAGTCAAAATCATAATTTTTGTTCAGCATCATCATTGACTAAGGATTAAGATTAATGGTTCGGACGTTTGTTAATTATTATAAATTTTTGTCTTAAAAAATTGTACAAAAATGCCTTTTTCACTGAAAATTAAGATCTTTTATGTCCTTTACTGCTATTAGTCCAAAGGGGCTTTGTCCCTGAAGGGCTATTGTTTTCGTTTCGGCGTTTTGCGTTGACTCACTATAAATGTCCGATTCACTTTTCAAACTGTTGCCACTAAACATTATCGCCCTGTATTATACTTAAAGAAATTAAGTAACGAAGAATCTGCATAAATGTATGTATGTTTCTCGCATTGTGATAAAACAAAGGTACATAGAGCCATCCAATTTTGAATAACGTGCGTTTCCACCCGTATATGGGCATCTAGAAGCCCAAATTTGGAATTTGTTTTATTATCTATTTCATATTTTGTAAAAAAAAACCTTTTTATCTTCAGCGCGCAGAACTGTGTATTGGAAATTCTAAAGATATGCTCATTTTAAAGTTATTTTGTGATATTGCTGTTGAACTGAATTTTATGGTTTAAGTGCGAAGAACATGATACTTAATAAATAAAGGTAACACGCAAAAAGGTTAAAAAAACGTCCCTTTGGACATAATTTAAAATCTGAAACATTTCAGATTTTATTTTTTTATTTCTATTTTCATTTTCATAATTTCTATCATCATGGCTGAGGTTGTGTTAATAAACACAGGGTCACTTATACGCAACAATTTTAAAGATGATGCATTTGTTTTAACATAAGATATAAATAAAGGTACAAAAAATGCAGTAAAAGTTATTGCGCGTATACCCTATTCTTCTATAACGTATAAAATAATCTTGCCTTCATGAAAACATGTTAGCGAGGCTTTTAATCAACTTCATTTTCAAGCCTTTTAAAACGAATTTGGTTGCATTTTAAGTCTGCACGTGAACGCTTCTAAAGGAACGAAAGAAGAAGCTTTACAATTCAGTATTCCGAAGTTCAATTTTTAATTTTCTATTTGAAATTATTTCTTGAATTATGGATGCCAGAATGAAAGAAATAATGTGATAATCATGTTCTCAGAATTGAAGACAGCTTCTGATATTACGGCTTGAATTCCATATTAAGCATATATTTTCACCAAATGATTATTAACGCCGAAAGCATGAAAAATTATCATCGCGTGTGTCATTTATCCTAGAATGCACGCTACGCTAAATTAGTAATTTGTTACAAGTGACACTGCTCTTTGTGACTCCTAATATATCAAATCAAATACCAAGACTCAGAAGAGAGAGAAATAAAAATATTTGTCCTTTTAAAAATGAAAAAGTAAAGAAATTAATTAAAAATATTTATTTGTTCATTGCACATTCTAGTGTTGCACATTTGCAGCTTATTTATATGTTCTAAGTCACCAAAAAATTAGAACATTTACAAAATGTTAGAAATCAAGTGTGTTTTTCATTTATATCGCCTGTCTTAGTATGGAAAACTGGCGGAAAGGAAAAGCAAAGTTACACTCTGTTCCTGGAATATTTATTTATTTAGTTTTATATTTTCTTGTATTTTCTTCTTTGCTGATTAGTTTAAAACGAAATCTATGTAAAATTGTTTAATTTTTATCAGCTCATAATTTTATAAGACATTAGAATACCGAAGCGTGATATCTTTTTTTGATTCATTAGAATTTGTGAAATTCGCTAATTTCGTGAATCTTTAATTAGCTGGTGTCGTAAATAATGAGAGAAAATCTGAAGTTAATTAATTACTAATTAGTCTTCTAGGAAAATATTCATTTATATCATGATGCTTAGTTAATTTGATGAAACTACTTAAAATTTCATTATTTTCTTTAAATAAAAATAAACTTAAAATTTCTCAAATGAAATATTTTGAAACCATTTGAATACGTAAATAATACTATAATGAATCGTGTATTGACTGGTATGTTTCTGAGTGATTTACTCCATAAATCAGCAAGGAGAAATTTCTGTATATCTATATCTCCTAATTCCTATTTAAGGATATTCAATAAAAACTGTCGAAATATGAAATGTGTCAAGTTTTTCTTGAGAAGAATCGTATGTGCATTGAGAAATTAAACTTTCGTATGAGACCAGTGAAAAATAAATGGGAAAATATGGTTCATGAGCGAGATCCTCTCACATTCAAGATACATTTCATATAAAATATGGGAAAAGTAAAATTGGTTCCAAATATTTTCACCGAACACGGTTCCCGTATTTATCCTTATGTGCATAGCATTCAATTTTTGATAATACTTTGCTTAATGCTTCAAATGCAGCTGTGAGGAGATCTTCCATTCTAATAGTAACATTAAGCTCATTAACACTGCAGTCAGTACTATGAAAATACAGATAGTAACAAAAATTTATTTATTTGTTTAAAAACATGGTACTTATTTACTTGAATTTATTTTTTATCTAATATATCTTAAAAAGTGCTTGGTTAAATTTCGCATTCACACGAAATTAAAATTCTAAACACAAAAAGAAAATTCCAGGCAATCAGAATAAAAGTTCAGATGAAGGAACTACACAATTCGATGCAAACTCATGTCTGGATTACTAAATCCTACTAAATTTTGCATATGTGCACTCAGATTAATTGCGAACAAACCTTTAAGCCGTTAAGTATACTCAATGAAATCGTTTAAAAAAATTTATTCCCTGAACATTCGTATATTCTTTCAATAATTTAAATCATATCAAATGTCTCTGAGATTCGTACCACCATCATTTATATCTGTACCCTCTAATTTTACAGTTAATTTTAAATCCTTTAATCAGTATGATCTCCTTTATCTTGTCATGAGATGTGTTGTTACTTTGCATATATTATTTTATTGCTTAAAATATTTTGCTCTGTTATTTTTTCAAGGATTTAACTATCATATTAATAATAAAAACAGAAAAAATTAAGCAGTTATACAATTTTAGTTAGTAAAAGCTGCTTAAAGATAGCTCTTCATGAGCGCACCCGAAATGTAGTGCCTTTTGGAGGTTAATGGAAATTAGCTATATTATTCCATTTATGCAATGTGTAGTTTCAAAAAACACAAATCTTAAAAGCTGTCAAAAAGGAACAAGGTAAAACTAAAGATAAATTTAAGAAAATCATCTTAATGACAAATTGAAAGAATTTTCACAATGGTAAATTACAGTAAATATTCTCCTTTTTTCTGCTTTAATAAGGAAACAATTAGCATTAAAAGAAAAAAGAACACTTGATATTTTTCGCCCATTGTTTTTTATGCAAAACTTAGCGTTAGGTTTTACGTCATATCTTTTAGCTTGGAAATGCGTGGTTAGTTATTCAGCAAATACATTCTACAAATAAAACAGTTGCAATATGTAACCTCTTGCAAGCTACGAATATTTCGATTATTTTTTTTTTCTTTTTGCCATTGATTTTTAAGGTTTTAGCGAACTCCGATGGTTCATAAGACATATAAATCTAAAATTATTAGTTCTCAGTCATTACTCATTAGAAAAAAATATAAATCTGCCTCCACTGAAATATAGATTGCGTTCTCAACAGTTAGCGAAATGAAATACTTTTTTTTATTTAACAATTGTTATTGGAAATAAATAAGTTTGCCGACAGATGATGGTTTCTGAAAATATGAATCGAATTTTGATAGAATATATTTTGTAATGCTTATTCGTTTTAGTAAATTTAAACGTTGTCAGGAAGAATGAATGATACGATTTTTTCCGTTTTTCAAGATTATAAAGTTAAATGAATTTTAGTTTTCAAACTTATAAGGTATATCTCCCACATTCTTGGCGTGCCTTCGTGGTGTAATGGTCAGCACACTGAGACGGTATTTCAGAGGTCCGTGGTTCGATCCCCGACGAAGGCATTGCATATTTTTCCTCTCTCTTATTCCAAAAAAATACCTAATGTCTCTACAGTGGCGCTCGAACTAAAAGGGTTGTGGATGATGACTCTCCACACCCAGGATTTGGCGACTAGGTAACCTAAAACTCTAGTCGCCCTTTAAAAAGGGGAGTATATAAGGTATATCTCCCACATTCTTAGCGTGCCTTCGTGGTGTAATGGTCAGCACACTGAGCCGGTATTTCAGAGGTTCGTGGTTCGATTCCCGGCGCAGGCATTGCATATTTTTTGTCTCTCTTGTTCCAAAAAAATACCTAATGTCTCTACAAACTAATTCTTGGTTTCCCTCACGAAAGTTGTATAATTGCAATGCAGTCATAACATTTTTTTTTAATTCAAATAAAACTTAAACCAAAGTTACTTGAAAAATAATAAGAAGTTTGTTGTTCTCCCATTTCTAACTAGAAAGGAGATCAAAGATAAAACTATTCGTTCTGATATTCAAATCAGATCAGAAAATAGCATCAGAAATAGATTCGTTTTTTTTTTTTTCATTTACGTCATTCATTTCATTTTCACTAGAAGGCAAGTGTGTTTTTGACGAAAGTCATATTGACAAAGAAATTATCAAATTTTTGTTGTTTCTGTTGTCTTTGTTCTATTATTTGAAATCTCAGCGTCAGCTCAAATGGTCTTTAGGCAATACAAACTGACTTAAGCATTGTGTCTTTTCACATAAGAGGGAAGAATTTTGAAATTCTGTTTTAATGAATTATTTTACGTTAGTCGAAATAATGGTAAAACTGTCGACTGTTAGCATATTTTTTAAATATCTGCATTATTTATTCTCGGTTCGTGGTCATGAAACTTAATTTATAAATTATGGAATAAATTTCATGACTTGTATGTCTACTGCTCTTTTTAATATGCTTAGGTAAACAGTACATGTTATATTTATATAGTATGCTTTTGAAATTATTTTAAAACGAGAATTAGAGAATTCAGCACAAGTGCATAGTTGCAAGGCTCAATGACAATTTCCATAAGCTGCAAATGTTTGGCTACGATCGAACCTAAGAAAATGTATAGCAGAATGAGTCATGACCGAATATTTAATTAACACAAAACAGCTTAGTCCTATTTGCCAATGGAGAGAGCTGTTTTCGAGAAGCATTAGAAAAACTGTCCTCTGTATACATTGTTTGAGGTAAGCGGTAAAATGAAGTATAGTTATTTAATTTAATCGCTGGGAAGGGATAAGAAGAAGTACTAGTGCCTCTTAGCTTTAACTGCTGGGTACGTAAATGGCAATGGCAAGTGATATTCAATGCATTTTTAGCAACTTTTAGTAACAGATAATACTATCATAAAGATGGATATTTCTTTAGATATTTTTGCCTTTAAATTGCAGGTGATATAAGGGTATAAAGACTTCACTTATACATAAGTCTGTGCAAAACGTATAGAAAAAGAATTATTCAAAATTCTTAAAAATACATGTTAAAATCTTCGTTAATGGTACCTTCAAAATGTACTCGATTAGCGTTTTTCCTAACCAAATAAAGTCTTTAAGTCAATCAACAGTTTTAACAATAAGCATGATTGAAAGTGTATCAGTTTTAACAATGCTATTATCATATAAAGATTATGTAGCACTTTAACTAACCGCCACTTTAACAAATGTGTCCCCGCTTGTTTTCTCTTCGTTTCTAGCAGATTTTGTAAACACTTTTAAAAAAAACTCTAGATGTCCCCATGCAATTAAACTATTAAACAAAAGAGAGATATTCTTATCTCAATGTTGTTGCTGTAAAACATTTCTTGGCAACTTATTTAATGAAAACAAATCTCTTTCCTACACTTCAAAAATTTCTTGCTTCTCCAGGAACTACATTATACACATGTGGATAAATGCAATCTGGCTTATTGCGGACATTTAAAAACCAAAAGCAGATATATGACATCAAAGCTATTAATTACTCTCACTTCTTCATAAGCCATCTGAATTCGCTGTTTTCTTCGCATGCTTAGAAATGAAACCGTTTCTCCAGACGCGACCTCCACTCTTGGAATGATGCTCTGCCCGTTTCTGCAGTCGTGGAATGCTCAGCTAATGTTGCGAAAATATCGAACAGGAAACAGGTGCTGTCCGTTCCCATGCACTATTCTTTTAAAGTGCACATTTTTTGTCTTCGCTCCTGTTTTGTATTCACTATGCAGTTTTTTCGATCCTTCTATTATTCATAAAAATATAAACGAGAAAAGATGTGCCCTACGCAAAGTCTCCTTTTGTGCCTTGTAATTTTCCATCCAATTTATAACTTGCACGCAAAAATGGGACTTCAGCCAAATGCTTTGTACTCCGAGGGTTAAAATGGTTTATGTTAAGATCCATGAACTTTGAGGTGAGATGTACATCACTTCGTTGAAACAAATGTTAGGGAAGGTACTTTCTACTCTTAGCTTTATTTACAATAAAAATGACGTTCTTGGTAAAAAAACTAACTTCGTAAGTATATATCATACTTCTTTTATATTTGAGTAAATAAATTATGCTTCGTGTAAAAATGCATTATGCGATGGCTTTGCTACGTCAGTCAGCAGCTAGTTGCAAATAAAAAAAGGTAAATTTTTCTTGAGCTTCTTTTTTTTTTTTTCCCTAGTTTGTTAGAAATGGAAAACTATTTTCTGAAACGTAGAAATCAACTCTCAAGTTAGTATAAGTGCAAAGGTATACATTTTCTGGGAGAAATGAAAATTTTCATACATTCCAAAAGTTTGAAGAAAGTCGGAAATACGGCGAGTAAAAAAATAAAAATAATTCCTGAAAGATTTTTCTGCCTCTCAAAAACATAATTATTCTTTTCCCTTTTTATTTCCTTATACGAAGTAAAGAAAGCACTTTATTCTTGAAAAATATCGGGTATCATATTTTAACGAAAGAATCCATTTTTAATCTCACTGATTTGATAGAATTTTCCTAAAAGTAAACAGTCAAGACGATTGTCAGGAGGAATATTGCAAAAGCATCCGGAGAGAAATTTACCTACGCGATTACAGGGTTTGAACCCCACGCTTTGGAAATTACGGGAAGAATCACGAGAACTGACACCACCGCATTTTAGCTAGCCTC
>KK117107.1:187557-210829 GCA_000611955.2 Stegodyphus mimosarum | reverse complement strand
TATTGCTCTAACAGTAAATTTTAGTCTTCATTATTCCGCATATAAACGAAATGGGATAACTTTTTATATCCTTTACAGCAACCTATTGTCGCAATGTGGCACAAAAATGCGATCAAGCAAATCAGTTATTCAAGGTATGTATATTTCTTTATATTTCGTCTCTTAGAAAGTTAAGATTGGATTTCTTGTAAGTGTATAGCTTTTATATAAAACGATGCGATAGCTTTCTTACGTATATTTTCTCTAAAGAAATACGATATCTAATGCACGCTGTATACATGGCCATTAATGCTGACAGATAGTTATATATTGGATGACATCTGATACACAGTATCCTTGATATCGAATAAATACTGCAAAAAATAATTCTTCTCGAATAGCATACTAAAAATAAATAATCAGCACACTGTTAATTTGCAACGAAATCATAAAAATCATGCCAAAACTTGCAATTAGACTTATGAAAAACTGTGTCAAATATAATAAAGTTACAGACACACTGCACAATAAAATAAATAAATAAACAAAAATCTATAATAGCACACTAATAAATAATACAAAGAGACAGTGATTCCTCTGTTACCACAATGAAAAACCAGACTATTAATTAACCAATAAAAAATCTCATATGGATTACTACATGATTCCTTGCATGCCCTATTAACTTATACACACTTTCTTGCTGCGTTTCATTCGAAGTTATTTTCTCAAATTTCATTATAGATATATTTCTCATTCAATTAATTCAGTTCTCACTTCACGGCAAAGTACAAATATATGAAAACTCAAAACATCTTCATTGAAAATTGTAAAATACAGAAAAACATAAAACACCAAATGCAGTTAAAACAGTTTAAAAAAACAGTTTCTGCAATAAAAATTAGAGTTTCTACGCAAAAACAATTAAAGATCTTGCTCGTTGGCACAGATGTTTCGATGCACAAAACTGAAAGTTTACTTTTAATCCCATTCGAAAAAGAAGGACATAGAATATGCAGGAAGTTGATTTAATTCACTAATCCACTGAGTTTCAAATGTAAACAAATGGCGATTTGTTAGGCTTAACTCCCCAATTAAACTTTTAAATCGTTCATAATTCAATAACTTTTTCATGCAGATTAACTAAAGATATAAAACCCTTAATCGGAACTAAAAAACGACTTTATTTAATCACTTTTAAAGCAAAAAAAAGCACAATTTACCAACATATAAGAATAAAAAATCTGATGTATACACCACATGACTTCCTTGTACCGAATATTAAATTATAAGAATTTTTTCTTGCATTTCATTTAAACTTATCGGATTGAATTAAATCTACTTCGTCGATAACGAATAAACTACAATAGAATAAATGCACTCTTTAAAATTCGCTATATTTGCTTACCGTAGCGACACTCTGGCGCTAGATTCACTTAGCAACGTTACATCTCATCATTTTATAACTCAGAATGCACAAAAATGATATCATCTAAAGAATTATCTAATCGTTGTCACGTGTTCTATTCAAATAATGTAATAAATATAAAAGAATGTATAAAAAAATAAAAACTTTAAAAAAAAAGTAAGAAAAGGAAAAAAAATAAAATGCTTTTCACAGATGATTCAGTGTTTCTCATTCAATTAATTCAGTTCTCACTTTGCGACAACGAAAAAATTCCTAAAAACGGAAAATATCTATATTAAAAAATACGAATTAAATGTTAAAAACTTATTTCCTCGAATCAATTCCAGAATGGATTAAGCACGATTTAATTTGCAATAATAAAGGAAGGCGTTATCTTTTGTTGTTGTGAAGCTTAGTTTCTCTAGATTGGCAACAAATCCACTATTCTGCTAAGTTTCAAATATGGCAGCTATGATCAAAATGATAAGGCTTAACTGCATTTAATAACTTTTAAATTGCTGGTATTTTTAAAAATATGCATGCAGGTTAACTAAAGGCATAAAAACCTTACCCGGAAGATAAGAACAATATAATTCAATCATTTTTAAAGCAAAAAATGCGCAATTTACAAACATATAAGAATAAAAAAATGAGCTCATTGAGCCGAGTAACAGAGTGGATATATATATGCCTTCATATCGTTTGGGCGTGCGTATGTACCTTCATACATACGTACGCACAGACGTCACGAAAAGATCTCTTTAGAATCCATTTGAAATGTTTTATAATTTTGGGGCGAAAAAGAGGTTTTCCTTTATTCTGTCCTTACGTACAGATGCCACCCAAAAACATCGTTAAATTGCATTTGATAGCGGTCAAAGTTATGTGTGTGTGTGTGTGTGTATTTATATTCAACTGGCGCAGGCGATTGCAACGAAAAAGGGAGGTGCACAACTGTATGTTATAGCAATCCCATATAAAAAATTTCAACGCTCTACGGCTACTCGTTTTTCATTTATGCGAGGTACATACACACGTATTTACGTACAGACGTCAAGAAAAAAATCTCTTCGGAAACCATTTTAAATCCGGTTTACAATAATTTTTGGCAAAAAAAAAGTAATTCATACTGACGGTATCTACAGATGACACACGAAAACACCGTTTAAATGATTTCGAGAGCAATTGAAATAGATTATTTTTGTTGAAATAATAAACCCGAAGTTTTTCGCGATTACAGTACTTACCGAAATTTGACGATGTATACTATTTATCTATATCTTATGTACAGCATTGTTCTAACGTAGTTATTTTGACATAAAATAGGTCTTTTTTCTAACATGACAAATAATTTTTTTCCCATTTTGTAAATTTAAGACGCATATGCCAAAGTGCCAAGTTTCATAAAAATAGCACTAGCAATTTTTAAAAAATTAGCTCTCAAAATTTTAGCTCCTCAATGTTAACTGAATTTCTTACATACATTTATTAATATCTTCTTATATTATAAAAATTACTTGATCCCTTCTTTCACAATTCGAAATACAGTTTAAATCGAAATAAAATTCGCAGATATTTTCTTATTTATTTTTAAAATTAGTATTTTTTAGTAATTTTTAATAAATTTCTTTGAAGATTTTGGAATTATAATCTTTAAATGTTTTACCACCATCTTAAGGTAGACATATTTCTGAGCAAACCTGCAAAAATTAGAGTTTTTTATTCAAAATTTTCTCCAAATATATGCGAATTTACTTGGAGAATTTTAAAATTTGGCCTATGTAAAGCAATAATAATGCCAAATGTGGTTTACTCCCTTTGTTAAAGTTATTTGAAAGAATGAACGATGAGCATTTTTTCTTCTTTCTGCACAATGAAAGGGAAACAGGTTACCATATATTAAGAATTTCGCCAAGTGAATAATTCTTGACGCAAACTGAAAAAGTGCAACAAGATAAATTTTTGAATTTCTCGGTTTTACACCAAATTTTACGTAATTTAAAATTTGGACATAATTTGAGTCGTAGAATCAAAATGCGGAAAAACGTTGGTTTGTCTTTTCATAAAGTTTCGATTTTAAGTATCAAAATATCAATGTTACAACAATACTTTATATAAATCCAATAAATATCCTTAATCGTGCTTTCGAGATACGGAAAACGCATGTTAAATTTCATGAATTGACTCAGTAAAACGGAAGATATAGAATTACCCCCACCCCCTTTTTTTGTGCAGAGTGTACGCAAAGAAGTCGTCTAAACATATACTTTTATACTCCTGTACTTAAATGTAATCTTATAACTTGCCCTGAAATGCATATACTTATCTTTTACCTTCTTCCTCTAACGTAGCATTGGCGAAGAACATGGCTCTGACTGCGAATTATACAACCTAAATATCCTATTTACTTAGCTCTGGCCTATGATTATGCCTTGCAATATATTCTATGCAATACTGCAGTAAGAGAGTATTAAACTTAATGTTAAAATTATGATACTATTAATGGCAGCAAAATTGTGGTACTATTAATGGCAAAATTATGGTTTCTATCTTCTTATTTATGTTCTATCCGTCTCACAGAAGCTCCGGTTTATTTATGTTCCGTCCCTATCACAAAGGTTCGCGAGAATTCTAGATTTATATCTCGTAGAGATTTAAATTTTAGTGCTGGAAATGTAAAATATCAACTGCGTTTTCGCTGGGAATCAAGCTACTACTTTGCTGACCATTGTACCCTTAAAATAGAACATATGGGTCATATAGCATATCACGCATTTAAAGCTCAGTTAGAAAGAGGAGCAAGGTACAGCCAACCAAATCAGTGCATTGCTGAGTTATCACATTTAGTTCGGACGTCACTGTACAAGCTGTTATATTCTCTAGAAACTGGAATGTATAAACATAGACGCGCTCTTTGCTATGTATCGAACCAAAGACTTTCTTACTGTTAGCTGGATAAGCTGAGTATTACACAACGAGGAAAAATAACAACATTACGTTTAATTTCTTTAATTTAATAACAGCAATACTTTTAATTTAATAATATAAATGCCTGTTTAAGTAATAAAAGCTTATTTATATAATTTGTGAGTCGTGAATTCTGAATAAATAATCAAATTATATTAAGCAAAATTTGGGCGTATAGCCAAGTTCCACGTTGCATATAATGTTAGAAAATGTCTGCCCAGGGTCAAAATAATCGTAAGCTGACAACATGAATTCTGTCATCCTTACGTTCTAATGATTTTACAAAGTTTTTACTCAATTCATTGTTCCCCGAAACGGCTTTAAATGTCGCTACTCCTTCTATGCTCGTATTTCCATGTCTGTGTTTTTAACAAGATTAACTAAGATGGAATTAGAAGATGCTTAAGAAACTCAGCCGAAGAAAATAAGAAGCGGGAACAAAGCCAAGTGTTTTTTCACGTCCAATTTAGTTATATCACGTGTCTGTCTAGCAAGTTATTCATTTTTTTCTTTTGTTTATATGTTAACCGCCAAATCATTTGGTTTAAAAGCTAGGAAAATGGTTGCGGAGTTCTCATTTCGCGTTTATAGAATCGAATATTATTATATATGTTAAAATCGTATATTGGCTTCAGGCATCTGAGTTTTAGAATGAAAAAATGGATATCGATAACAAAGTACTGTTTTTAAACATAAATGTCTGCAGGCAATTTT
This sequence comes from Stegodyphus mimosarum, assembly GCA_000611955.2. Taxonomy (NCBI): domain Eukaryota; kingdom Metazoa; phylum Arthropoda; class Arachnida; order Araneae; family Eresidae; genus Stegodyphus; species Stegodyphus mimosarum. Next base: position 205,761 of record KK117107.1, on the reverse strand, counting down.
ATAGCAGAAGTATTCGATTCACTCTTGTCCATTTTGAATTGTTGAATTGCATAACTCAAATATTAATATAACAAAGAACATCTGTTCTTTGTTAGCCAGATAGGTAGTAGGAAAAGCTAACAGTGACGCCTTAATCTGTACCTTTGGTAATCAGGCACAATTTCTGTTATATACTAACCTACCAATAATTTATACCTAATAAGAATTTTAGGTTCTTGAAGTTTACTGAAATTCAAAATTAAAACCAATTTTTCTGATTGGCAAAAAATATTTATGCCAATCTGATAATATTAAGAATAAAAGTATCGAAAAAACTTTTAGCTAGTATTCGAATTAAATAAAAATCAATTATTTCCAACTATTATTTTAAAATGCCTTTTAGTTAATAGCTACGTAAGATCAAAGACTAATATTTTTTTAGTTAAAAAGTACACAGATTCGTAAATTGGGATTTAAATTAGTCTTTTCTAAATTCGCCTTAAATTGCAAATAATTGTAAACGTGCTGACTGATTAAAAATAAAAAAATTGAAAATAATTATGATTATTACTGATGTAGGTTTTAATTTCTAATAAAAAACTTATTCTATTTAAATGTTAAAATTTTAAGTATAACATTATTTTCTGCTCTTAGTTAATATTATTTTCTGCTGTTACTTAATTATTTTTTGTTCTTAATTAGAAAAGCTAAATCAATTAGAAAAGTTTTGCTTAAAAATATTATTTCAGAAAATATAGAACAAATAATTTGCCGATTAAAACATTTGCATTGTGCAAACCAATGAAAGAATTACAGATTTGATTATTTTTTAACCTTAGCTATTATTTTTAAGACTAAGCTTTGTTGTAGGTAAACAAAAAAGTGTAGTTTAAAAATCTTAAAACGCATGTACAAGGGAAAGGCACCATTTGACGCAGTGAGTGAACGATGTAGCTATTAGCCACTGGGCGTTTTATAACAAACTAAGCTCGCATTCTTTTATTTACAAGTTTCATTTACAATAGAATTGTAGAACTGGAATTGCCAGCTGATTGTCAGTTTCTTAGTACTTATATATTCGTTTATGTAAGCAACAAGAACGATATGCCATCTAAATTATTCTCAAATCCAAGTCACGCAAGTTGATGAATATCTTTCCAAAAAGCATAAGACGAAAATGCAAATCAAGTTATTTTAGTAATGGTAATACAGCATTTCTTCAGATCAAATTCATTAAAAATGACCGATAAGGGAAATTTAAATTTTATTTACTAAAGTTCATATTGTTTTGCATCTTTACTATTTATCTGTTTCAATACAATTATGTTTTTCAAAGCAAGAAGCATGGAAAATCAGCTATGTCCGCTCCAGTATTCGAAACGCAAATGTCCTGTTTCCTATCTATGCTAACCACTTATACAACAGACGCGCGATGATTCCTCGTATTATACGTCATTAAAAAGCGAATGGAATGTGGCAAGGGATATCTTGAACCATGTTTACGAGGTTACAAGTTATTATCTACCCCAATATAGATATTAAAATTATTGTCTACTCCATTGTCTACCAACTTATTGTCAACATTATCACTATTAATATGCAATTGTTACTATAACTGTCATGTCATTGTGACCACTTTTTTGCATTTACATTCGAGGTTTACTCCTCTATGTTTAATTTATTAGAATGCTTCCCTATGTTAAACCGTAGTCCAGGAGTAAGTGGAAGACGGTGGGCCGTATGTACGTCATACGCGAACGTGATTCATTTACGACAAAACTTTCGGACTCTAATGATCGGATGAATCTTGTAATGCTACAGCATTCTGCTCATTAATTAATTCTCCCATCGGATGCCAGGATTTGGTTGATTATAGAAATAAGGCTTGTTAAGTCAGTCTCATCTTATTCAGTGCTAATCACAAAGACACCAATTTTGAAAAGACTTAAAGTATGATATAATTAGTTTATCAAATTTTCTACTTCACATGATTTTTCCTGACAGGAAAAAAAGTTTCGAAATAATTAAATTTATAAATAGAAAATTTTAAATTAAATTTTTTAAGATTTCCTATGATATAGAGTAAATTTCAAATACTTAAGTTTTAAATAAATTTGTTTTTAGAAATTAATTTATGATGATTTTACATTTTTCAGCTATTATCATTAAAATACCAAGCATGAACTATGGAACTTTTAAAACATGATTAAATGTGTACCTGCAAGTTATTTTCTTTTTACTGCATCAGAATTAATTTGTTTCAGGAATAAATAGCTTTCCAAATTTCTTTTAAATAATTCTTTGCAGTATTTCTATGTGCAGAAATTCTGTAGAAGAAAAAACGTGTTTTATTAAAGTAATTAATCCTCACATTAGACTAGTGGCTTAAAAAATTAAGGCAAAATTGTAAATTTTATTAAAAGGGAAACAAACAAAATATTTCAGATATCTAAAAAGCATTTATTAATAAATTATAAACATAAAGTAGTAGAAGGTCAATTTTTTTGGAAAAAATATTCTAAACTGAATTATTCTGTGGGAAAGGAAAGAAAAAGATCTTTTACACTTTATATTTTATAGATACGACAATAATTAAATGTGTAAAATAATTTTTTTTCTAGATTCGCAGTTAATGCACTGATTTAATATCACGTTTAATGCTTTCCTGGAAATTTATGGAACAAGAAATGCCTCATAAAAACGCTTTTGCACATATATGAGAGAGAAACTGAATACCACTCTGTCCGATATGATGATTAGCAAAACCGGGTGCTCTATCGCTGGTCCCAAGTTCAAGTCCAGGTGAAAGTATAGGTACTTGAACATGTATAACATCTTCATGGCATAATGGTACCTAAAATCAGTCGATCAAAACGCTCTCTCGCGAGTTTTGTGATGCTATAAAAGGATTTAGACACCTTTGAATATTATAGCTCTGGAGTGCACTTGAGCAAATTAAAGTTATTGTGATATAAAGGTTGTTCTTCCGGAGATGAAAGCATTGCGTATATGACGTCACTGACTCATAGTCTGTTCCAAAGAAACTACTTTCTACTCCCTTGCACCTATTTTTAATGAGTCAAGTAACATCAGTAAACTTGAACATTACGAAAAGAATAAATGTGTTTGTCTACTGAGCTTGCATCAAAATTAAGATTAAGCTGGATAGAAATCATGCTATCACCTCCGAGATTTCAAAGTTTTTCGCTAATGACAGGTTCTTCCTTTTGGAATTCGTGGACCTGATTTGATTGTCGTAGAAAATGATGAATAATAGCAATGGAAACTGAATAATTTTAATCATCGAATGATCTTGTTCGATTGAACTGCTGAACATTTTCTGCTTATCAAACTGAAAAATTTTATTTGATATTTTATGCTATTAAACTCTTGGCATAGCTAACTTGAATAGGAAGAGAGGAAAGTTAGAGGTGGTGTATATTTACCTAAAAATATATTACGTTTATCGTACAGGCTCAGAAATGTTTTTGCTGTAATAAAATTTTAAAGAGATTTAAATACAATATATAAATCAATTACTGAAATTTATATTTGTTCCGTTTCATAAAATTGTTCCGCTTTACAAAATTAATCTATTAACTTTTTTCTGGCGTGAAAGGAAAGTCCGTTTAATGAATGCATTTCACTTTAATTTTGGGATTGGCTGTTTCTTGGTTATAGTAATCCCACAAAGAAACAGTTTTCATTGTCCATTACGGTCTTCAATCCTGGTCTTCGAAACTTTTAATTAAAATAAGAAAAGTTTAATCCTTTTTTAAAAGTCCCAATTTGAAGTGAAGTATCAAAATTACAGATTGAAAACGTTATTTAATGTCAGTTGTATTCTTCGTACCTTTTATCTTATTTACAGTGTCGAATATGTTTTAATTCATACAGCGCCTCTGATTTTTAATTGGAGTATTAGATTAAGTCATCTCTAATTACTCTGATGAAGAACTGAATATAACACCAGCTGTTAAATCTCTTAGATTCACCTCTTATGTACTGATTAAACCTTATACAAATATCATTTAAAAATTAACATGAATTGGTAAGGAAGGCAATACAAATTTTATTGCAGGTCATATTTTTCGATTTCCAAAGTAACATTTTGAGGTAATTTATTACTTTTTCCTTTTGTAGGTCACGCTTGAAAATAGGACTAATTGTATTACTGCATTATTCATCTCTACATTACCCTCAGTGCATGTTTACTTCTAAGGCTAAACATGATTATTTAGGGCAACGTTTCTTTGAATTCAACACGATACCCATTATTAGTATACAAATGCATTTTATTCTACTGTTATATTTCTGCGTATTACTAATTTGCCTTTGGAAATGAGAAAAGATCATCCTGAGAATGAGAAAACTATACGAAATTGTTTGAGTTATTAAAGAAATGATTTATCACACACTTTAGTTTCTATCAAAGTGTCATTGGATAATATCAAAAATAAAGCAGAAATTATTATGGGACATTTTTATCTAAAGATCATGCTTTGTTAAGGTTTTCTGTAAATATTATTTAATGGCTTTGAATGTTTATAAAAAAGTATAAACATTGTTGAATTGCTGTATTTATTAACAATTAAATACAGCAATTCGTTCAGCAGAAAGAAAAGATTAGCGCTAAGTTTCGTATCGAGTTCTCATAACTAAACTAAAATTGAAAAATAATTATGGAACGCACCATTAAATTATATAACACATTTTTTCTACGAAAGGGGTGTTAAATAAATGTCCCGTTAGTCACCTATTACCATAAGATAACTTGTAAAGTTTTGTAGAGTTTTACTTTAATTTATTAATAGTTAATTTTATTTTGGAACAACCTTTCCTAGACATTCTAATTCCACATTTATGTTTCCATACCAGAAGGAGTTTTCAGGATTACGATTTATGCAGATGAGGTAGTGACTAGTATTTAACTGAAGTCTGGGTCACTTCAGTAGGAGAGCGTGTTCTGCCTTTCGTCCACGTTGTTGTATTAGTCTAAACTCACTGTTCTATTGCCGTACTTCTACGTGCCTTCTAATATATGCCGTTGATCGTTAAATAAGGGTCAACTCCATTAGCTGATTCTGTGCAACTTCAGATGATTAAATGCATTTACTTTTAGATTAATTTTATATTTTATATTTTGAGTTAAACCAGAAGTGGAGGCATATTACAACCCGAGAGGGGAGAACTGTTAATTCATTTTGAGTTAGAATAAAGGGTAATTTATCCCTTTTATGAACTTGTTTCTTAGAAGAACTCACCGAACAGTCATGGCACAGTTGTTCAGTATCCTAACTGAGAAGGAACTCTAGTTTAGTTAGGATATTACAGTTTAAAAAGGTATGCTTCAGTTTATCTCTTAAATAAATATAAGGAATTTGACATATCTTCTACCGCTCATTAAAAATAATAGAAGATGGAGATAATTTTATAGCAGTTTAGTGTAATATATATAAGTATATGGATTAATAAATTTACGTGCAAAAATATGAGTGTATCAAAAACTTGCACATATGTATACATTTCTGAAGAATACATCTCTGACAGTGAATAATTTTTAAAAAATCATATTTTTTCACACGTGCGAAAAATAACTGTCTAAAACAGTATAAGAGAAATAATACTGCTTATCGTTTTGGATATTTGATATACCTATCTAACTCTCATCAATTATCCGATGAAAAGCGTTATATTAGAAATAGGTTTTCAGCGGTTAGTTCGGGTTAAAATTACACCAAACGGGCTGCCTGTATTGTGTGATTTCGTACTTTTCTCCATGTGTGACGTGAAATGAGTCAATTTCTCTTAGAAAGTCCTCTTTGAAGGCAATCTTGACTCCTTACGCAGATAACTAACTTTTTTTTGCGTTGCCATAGTTAATAAACTTAATCTAACTTTCTTCATTTTAACTTTCTTCTTTAACTTTCTTCTTCTTTTCTTTTCATATAGATGAGAATTCATAAATTCGTTTTTAAAATTCTAGGAATAATTATTTTAACCAAGTTTAAATTAATTTAAATGCTTAAAGAATGAGCCAGTAATTGTCATCATAATTAGCATGTATAAAGTTCTTACTGAATCAAATGACGCAGCAACGGATAGTCTTTGTGATAATATGCATTCAAAAAACGTATTTAATTTGAAACCTTTAACTATCCAGAGATTGTTTGAATTCGGACAATTTTCCTCTTCTGAAAAAACAGAAAAACTTTTGGAGAACTAATAAATAACTTTGAAAAAAAAAGGCTATTTTAAGATAGGCACAAAAATGTCTAATATTTTAACTTTTTGTTACTTTTTTAATCTGGTATAAAATAACTAAAAGTTCTAAATCAAATTTACAGGGAAAAATCAATACTTTCTTGCTAAATTTAATGGGGAAAAATTCTTATAAGCTCGCTACGGTATCGATTTTAATGAAAATCGATTCTAGTTTCTGATCTCACATGCCTCATTTTGGCTCGAGGGAGATTTCCAGGAAAAATTAATGCCTCGAGTTTGATCCTTTGACATCAAAACTGCTTGCGCAAATGTCACAAAGCATAACTTCCTTTCTGCGCATGCTACAGAACATAGATTAGGAGAGGAGAAATTAATTTTCTCTTACATAGTTGATATAAGAAAAGCATGAGCTCGAGGCACTGTTGAAAAGATTTTTGCCAAAGTTAAGTAATTCATCTTATTTAGAGTGCGAGAAATATATTTTCATTGCTATGAAAATAATTTAAGATGTTAGAAACATTGATTTTTCTTGATAATCACATAACTATTAGAGGCTATCGACGAATCTATCTTGTTACTCAAACTTTGTATCCCAAAGGATATGTCGTGTATCAGGATGACAATGTACCGTTTAGCACCACAAGATACTTTACAAAGTGATTTTGAAACATAAAAGGGAGCTTGAACAGGATCCACTTTCTTATGAAATTTCCCTGATTTCAATACCACTGAGCCCGTCTGGTGTACGATAGAAGACAGGGTTTGAAAACTATTTCCTCCTCCACTTTCATGAGGAATTGTTAAAAGTATTTTTAATGATTGAATAAGACGTATATCATTATTTCTAAGCGCAGCCGTCACAATATTATTCTCTAAAAGAGTGTCTATATCATATAAATAAAATATTACATCTAAACGCATCCAACCGTTGTGCATTATACCAGACAGTTTCTCGCTGTTCCAGTTTTCAGGCATCGTATCATTTACACTTATCTCTGTTTTGATCTTTTATGTAACAAAATAATAATACTTTTAATAATCTTCATGTAATATTAAATTTAAACATTTCTATAATCATGAAAATAAATACATCAGTTTCACTCATATGTTAGAGGATCAAATAAATGTGCATCAAATCATGGAAGTGATTAAACAAAATTTTACTTAAATGGAGTTCGAAAATATATATTCAAGATAAAATTCTGATTTTAATTTGTAATACTTTTAAGGCTTTTCTTTAATTTAATTGTTTATCTTTTATATCCTGCATAGAAAATCATGCTTATAATAAATCGCTCGGAAATATGTTCCTTCAAAACTAATCCTTTTCATATGATTCTTAGATAACGCTCAATACACATGCATTTACATAGGCAATAATAATATTAAAATCTGAAGAAAACCAAACTCCTCAATACGCCATTAAAAATAACATTAAGTTGTAACTGTAATATTCTTAACCAAACCTCCATATTAGAATCTGCGCTCCTCCCTCTGTCACGTTCTGATCTGCTAATATAGCAGAGCAGAATGGTTAATTTTTCTTACATAAAATAAACGGTTAATTTTTTTCACATAAAATAGATTGTTATAAGAATTTTAAATGCAGCAATGCAATTTGCCAAGATAAGCGTGCGATTTACGTCAGTTGGGCTGCAGATGTTATGTTCAAAGGTGTTTCGTCAAGAAATAAAAAGTGTTAAACTGACTATGATTACTGCTAGTGGTATTATCCACAGTTCCGTCTTTTATGCATCTACACTGTCACCATTTAAAACATTTTTAATTTAATACGAATATGCATACACATGTACACACATATATACATTACGTAGCATTTGTAAGTCATGAACCAAAAATAAATCTTCTATTCACAAAAGATAAATATTAATTCAAGGTATTCTAGCATTAATTTACATATCATACCTTTGAAATCTCGTGTCAAAATAAAAGATACAATAATGTGCCATTTATAAAATAATTACTATCCTTAAAGCTTAAAATTTAAACAGTCATTAAGGGGAAAGAAAAGTTTAATGTGTTAGCAAACTCTTCTCGGTATTCTTTTAGACTGAATGAAGAGGGAAATTTCTGTTTAATCATCTAACTTGATAATTATTCTTGCAAACTTAGAGTCTTGTTTAAGGCAAGCCAATGGCCTTCAAGTAAAGTTAATGAGCCGATACAGAGCTTTGAGTGTCATCCAAGCTTTAACAAGTGGCCAATATCTTCTGCCTCATGATTTTGCAGCATGTACCTCTTACTATTTAATCGAGCTGTTCAAAAGTGTCCGAAGGTCAATTTTCAGAGAGAAGTAGCGATAAAGGAAGATTGTGGGCTTTCAGTCCTTTAATTAGGCTATGAGACAAGGTTCGTTACTTCATCTGCAGTTGACTTTGGTGGTCAATTTTAAATGTTTACGAAGCATTTGGTTGGTTTGGTGATATATGTGTTAGTAATATCTTCAAAAATTACAAGGATATCATAATACATGGAAATATAATAATTTATAACTTGAAATACCGAATTCTAAATAATAATAATTCTGTTGAATAAACTGTTGCTCCAAGAATGCTTCTTAACCTTCCTTTAAGAATAAAATTATAGAAAATATAAATATGAACTAGTTAAAACAATTCAATTTAGAGATATAGACACTCTTATGATACAATTAATTTAAATAAATAATTGTATGATACAATTAATTTAAATAAATAATTGTATGATACAATTAATTTAAATAATAATAAGTATGATACAATTAATAGAAATAATTTAAATAAATAATTAAGTTTAGGTTAAAATATATTATTAAATGTAATTAATATTACTAAGTAAACGGAGGGAGAAAGACTGCAAAGTATGAGTGTAAGCATTGCCTGAAAATTAAATTTAATATCAATAATAGCGTGAATAAATTACTTTTTGTTGTATTATATTCTGTTGTCATCAGTACGGCAGAACGGGATAACGCCAACAAAAATTAAAGAAAAATCTTTAACAAGTTTCGAAATGAATATGAAACAGTGATATTTAAATTATGATAATCTAGTAATTTTAAGGGTTATAAATATGCGTGTAAAAGTAATTGAATTTTGCTGTAATAAAGTAAAATTTTCATTCCTGTCTGACTTTATTGCATTACGAGAAATATATCTAATATTTATATCATTACATTAAAAAAACTGATGACTTCCGTGTACGGAATATTAAATTATATGCATTTTTTCCTGCATTTCATTTAAATTTATTTCCTTGAATTTCATTAGATGTATATTTCTCATTCAATTAATTCTGTTCCCACTTTGCAGCAAGGCAAAAATACATAAAAACTCAGAATATCTAAATTAAAATTTGAAAGATATAGAAAAATGCAAAATACCCAATACAGTTAAAACAATTAAAAAACAATTTTTTCAATTAAAGCTACAGTTTCTACGAAAAAACAAGCAATTCGGCTAGTAGCAGAAGTCAGATTTTTCGGTGCACGAAACTGAAAGTTTACTTTTGATCTCATTTGGCAAAAAGACACTGAAGACGTAGAAAATGACTTAACTTGCTGTGGACGCTATGCTCAGGCAATATATGGAATAATTTAATAATTTAAATGATAATTCCAGAGTAGATTAAGCATGATTTAATTCGCAATAGTAAAAGAAGACGTCACTTTGTTGTTGCGAAGCTTAGTTTCTCTAGATTGGCAACAAATCCTATATTCTGCAAAGTTTCAAATGTAACAAAATATGACTGTTATGGTAAAAAATAGGCTTAGCCACACTTAAACAACTTTTAAATTGTTGCTAATTCTACAACTATAACATGCAGTTTAACTAAAGGTATAAAAACCTTAACGGGAAGATAAGAACAACATAATTCAATCACTTTTAAGAATAAAGATATATCTATATATATAGAGAGAGAGAGATACTTTTGGTGCGGTCGACTGCAACCAAAATAGGAGGTGCACATCTACATCTTATAGCAGTCCTATATACAAAAATTCAACTTTCTGAGGGCACTCTATTTTGAGTTATGCGAGATACATACATACGTACACACGTACATACGTACGTACAGATGCCAAGAAAAAATCTTTTCTGAATCCATTTTAAAACAGTTTTATAATTCGTTTGGGGTCAAAGAGTCTTTTATTCTGTCCTCGCCAACAGATGTCACTCAAAAACATTGTTAAATTGCATTCGATAGCCGTCAAAATTGATATTTTCATTGAAATATGGTACTCGGAATATTTCGTGATTACAATACTTCCTACTTCGTACAAGGAAGCACAATAACAGAAATATAAGAATAAGTTTTTTCGTTTATATCTGTTGTAGTGCTTCTCTTTATCTTTAGCGTTAATACTGTTTTAATTATTAAGATTTGTTTTAAGCATTAATTCTCGTTGTTATTGTTTTTGGAATTCACGGACTTAAATAGTAATAATAATAACATCATAGTAAAAATACTCTCTAAATCTAAAACAGGTTTACTTATTTACTACGAATCTTCACGAAAAGTAATTTATTTCATAATTCGTATTTGTTTTATAAAGGCAGCTTAAAAGTGGTATAAAATTTAAATCTGATGCACAAATAATGTATCTTCACTAGTTTGCCTTTTGATCCAACGTTATAAATTCAAGTCTCAGCAGTGGAATTGTGTTTTTATTAAAACAAATGGTCATATTGTGTTTGATTTAATAAATATTTAGAATCTAAATGGGAATGATTGACGAATATTAAATATAATATTTCATATTTTTCACTAAACTTCAAATTAGCAGGGCTGATTAACACACAGATAAGCAGAAAACACAAATAATTAAAAATGACCTTTTAACACTGTAATTAAGGCATGGGTATTACAAAAACTGAAGTCTACAGAGATTTTAAATGGGCTATCCGCTGTTTAAAATAAGTTTTAATTAAAATAATAACAATATTTTCATATATATTCATTTTTTTACCCGGAAACAATATTTTATATTCTTTTTTACCACTTCTGCATTGAAACACGTTTGGTGTCTGAGAGATTGCCTACGCATTCTAAATATTACTTCACAATCATTTTTTTTTATCCTCTTTGCGATGCTCTTCTGACTTTTTTTAGCCAATGCATTACTACTATCATGATCTGACAAAATCTTACAGCTTTTGTAATTCTTGTTTTATTCTCTATACATATTCACTTTTTTCTTTCATTATTAGTTTAAAATCTCCGAACGGAGGTCCACCAGCCATCGCTGAACGCTCATAGCTTAGTCCGGAATTCGAATCCCTGGGAACGGTTTGCCTGCATGAGCGTTTTCGTAGTTTCTTCCATGTGTAACATGGATACTGGCCAATATCCCTTAAAATATTTACGGGGCATTCCCTAGTTGGCGGTAACCATTGTGGGCGTCCCCTTAATCACTCCAAACAAAGTCCCTGAATTAGCGCAATAATTATATAGAGATCTGATGCTGTTATCATTTTATTGGTAAATAGTTCCAACTTTGAGTTACCAACATTACGTTTCGTATAGCTCTGAATTTTTTCAAGCTCTTAACTTCATTGTAAGTCTTATTAAGAACATTTATTGTATGAAAAGTAGATTTTCGAGTTTGGTCAGTAAAAACTGGAATTTTTCTATTTTCAAATATCAGTATGATAACATGTTTAACGTGAGATGTGCAGGTAATCTATGAAATATAGTAATACATATAGTAAACGATTACTATTTGCATCTAGTTAACTATTATTTGACTATTTATACTATATTTTACTTAATTCTGATTTGCAGTGTACATATTACTTCATTCTAACTCTTTCAAAGAAACAAACTGTTTAGAAAAGAGTATCTTGATTTTTAGGGAAATTTTAACCCTAGTTTATAACCTAAAGTAAAAATAAAGGTTCTGGAAATATAAATAATAATAATAATAGGACTTCAGACTTCTTTGCATGAAGTTTATTTAATTCATGAGATTCTAATTTGAGTTAAAAAAATGGGATTCTCTTCAATCATAGGAACTTCAACTTTCTGTGAATATTCCGACGTAATTTTCCTCGTCATGATTACAAAGCAGTGATTCCTAAATTCCTACTATATTTAATCGTTATTTTAATGAGTAATTTTTTGAGAAACTGATTAACCATTTCGTCTGAATCTTAACTATCTTGTACTTCCTCTGAAATTAAGCCAACAAATGCTATTTGAGTAGCATTTGGATTTATAACTATGTGTGGGAAAATGGAAATACTGGATGATTTTAATTTTTTCATGTCAGTGTTCTTAGTTTAAGTAAGAGACCTATATTGCAACTTCGAGCTTAAAAATGGGATTTCAAAAAACTATCTGTAATTAAAGAATGTTTAAGAAATAACTAAAGTTCATTAGCAAAAGCTAAAGTTAAATTACAACTCTAAATTTCTTTATTTTTGTGTGACTACTGCAATAAATAAAAACGGTAATTCTGGTTAACTTTCTTAGCTGGGGAAAACGTGTATTATATAATGCAATACACGGTTTATATAACTGCGAGATTACTTATTTTCACGCTTCTCTTAGTTATATTGTACTGCTTTTCGTAGTAAGTAATGAAACACAGTGGAGTCTCTTACAAAGACTAAATTCTTTAGGCCAGTGGCCTCAAACTGGCCGCATTTGAAATCCAGCTTTACATTGTGTTCATTATCGTTAAAATCTTACGCGAATAACACATTTGAAAATCTAAAAATAGAGGTAATTAATTTACAGTCTCATATAAATCTTATTCAAAGAATTGAATATACAGATTTGATTAACTTTAATTCGTGCTTGTCAAAATGTAAGTATGCCCAGTTACAAATTTTGCGATAAGGTGTAATTTGGGAGCTTGTTTGGAAATTCATTTATAGGTGAACAGCCTTTTTTACAGTTGAATATTAATCAGAAAAGAGCCCGATTAATCGACGAGCATCTATGATCGACGCTGAAGATAATTTTTGCAATCTTTCTCCAGTGCGCGAATATTATGCAAACATATCTTGTATTTAGATACAAAATTTATAATTATGTACATATATAAACATATGTATTTTAAGTTATGCTTCGAAGAAAATTTAACAGATAAGAGAAAGAGACTAGGCTATAATTACTTAATCTCAAGTTTTGTTCCACTGGGAAAGTTTTCTTCGAAACTTTACAGAGTTGTCATAATTTATTTATTTTTAATTTACGTAAGTTGTTTAATATGATTATGTGAAATAGCTATGAGTCTGAAATATTCCTATTTATTTGTAAATATCTTTGAATTAGATAATGTAACAAGCAAAAATGTTTCAAAATTAGCAAACATTAGATTTCAAATAGAAAGTAAATATAAATTTGAAATATTTCCACTGCATTACTTTTATTATTATTTATGTACGTTTTGATAAATATTTAGTCAGAGAATATTTAGTTTAGGGAAAAAGCTAATACCTACCAGACACACAGCTACGTAACCTGCCTGTAACTCTGAAAATAGTCACTTTGAGTAAGGAAATCTGTGAATCATACGTAAGTATACGTTCTGAAGTTCTGCCATTAGACATATTTCGAAGATGCACCATATCTGTTCCATTTGGCAAGCAGTGATACTTCAAAGTAATATCATTATTTCAAAAGCAATGCATGAATTTACTGGTCAATGTTTTTAAAAGATACACAGTATCTTATTCATTAGATATGTAATGTCACTTTTGCACGTTAAGCACAGAAAATATGCATTTGTGTTCATGGGGTTATTATTAACAATTATTCACAAACGAAATTAAAAAGATACTATTAGACTATTATTAAAAAATACATTACTATGTAATCTAACAACCAAATCAAAACCTAAAAGCCATTAAACATAAAAGACAATATGCACTACTAGTAAAAATACATGAAAGCTACTAGAGCCAGTATTAATCAACTAATGCTATAGTAATTAATAGTACAATAATTTTGAAAAATATGCTCTGCAATACAACAAGGTAACTGTAAATTTTACAAAGCGAGGTTCAACATAACCTCAAGAAAGCCTATTTTAAGATATTAATTTGAAAGCACTAGGGGGAAAAATCGAATATTTAAAATAAACTCGTAATATAAAATTACATTATTGAAAAAGCACACATTGCAATTTTAATACATTAAAGTTGTGATACAGATAGTGCTGAAGCATTGCAAGATGACAGGAGTTTCTCAAGTTTATTTAATGCGATTTTATTGTCCAAAAGGCGCTTAAACCAGTAAGACCAATTCTGGGAAAATGGATATTTTAAGTAACTTTGTTGAAAAATGTAGCAGTTAAGGCATCCGGGTTGCCAGCATTGAAACGTTCACAAAAGTGATTTGGGTTAGGCTAAGTCTATACAAATATGTCATGCATAGTCATGTTATGTTAAAAACCAAGTAACTGCTAAATTAACAGAATGCGGGTTTGTAGAAACTTTTGGTAGAAAAGTATAGGTGCGATAACCTGCAGTTTCCAAGTTCTAGCATTCCTGTCAAAGCTTTTGAAGTAAATACCAAGTTTCCTTTTTCAGTGATCAAGATGGCAGAGGCAATAGACCGCTATAATATTCCTGCACCGTAGCTGCTTGCTTTGATTTGGTGTCAGCAGTCTCATTACCAAGAATTTTTCTATGCGCAAGGAACCCAGACTAGCCTTGGGCGAGAAGGCATTGGAAAGCTTCGAATTTCAAGGATTCGTCGAAAAAGACTCGAAAAGGAAAAAAAGAGGTCATGCGTATCTTTCAAACTGAAGGCTGAGTCCGTAAACCATTTTAGAAACTTCCGTTTGTGCAAGGCATAAAGCCTTTTTAATGCCATTAACTCTGCTTGAAAAACCGGCTATCACTTGACAACTTACAATTCTACATGAAAGTACATCTTGATGGCAAAGACTATTACTAGTGCATGTATCTATTTTTGTACAATCAGTGTAAACTGTCAAATTCATTTCAGGATAAGGAGAATTTCTTAAATATTGTTTCTTCGGTAGATCAAAAGAAGAATATTGACTAATATTTATTGTTTGATGTAATTTAAAGTCATTATGATTACGTAATGTCTCCACTGATATCGTGCGCATGTTAGCCTTGGAATGTTAGGTATAACATTGTATGACTGCGATACCCACAGTATCAGAGGGGACATTACGTTAGTCCTAATGACTTTAAATCACAGCAAACAATAAATTAAATAATATTTGTGCAGAATTGATTTTTACATATTTATGGAAAATTTTGGATTTTATTGTTATTAATTTCATTTCTTTCATGCTCTTTCGGATTTAATTCTAAATATCTTTCTTTTTGCCTATAATTGATTAATTTTCAGTAACATTTGCGTGGAAATTTGTTTTAAAATGAAAAAAAATTGTGATACTGTAACATTTATATATATATCGTCTCTCCTCTCCTCCCTCGGTTGAGTTTTTTCGTTTGATTTGAAAGTCAGTACAAAATCGGAATTTTATTCGGTTATAAAATGAAAAGATGTCATTCTGAATTTGCAAGAGTTTCTATTCAAATTTAAATCAAATGAAACAATAAACTGAGGCCAAGTATGAGGAAAATAAAGATAACTGTATTTGAATTTCAGCTGGAAGTGAAATAAAAGGATTTATTGCTGGAATCTGTGGAATCTGAGAGTATAACCAATTTGCATTTCATCTAGTACGGAAAGAGATTGTTATAGCCCGTACAAAGAAAAAGTGATTACCTCATCTGCATCATTTTCTGTAGTTTGCCCTGATCTCCAAATGTGTAATAAGCAAAGCATCTTCCGAGTAGCGGTCGGTTTGACTTTTACATTTGACTCAAATCCAATTATTTAATTGCATCGTAAAAAAAGTTACTCAAAATCGGAAATCGAATCATGCAGTTGCGTCAGTTAAGGAATTAAAAAAGATACCACGAGATTCTTCGATTCGTTTAATTTGGAAAATCGATTACGGAACAATGACAAAGAGGGACAGATGTATATAAAGCTTTGTGGAAAACAAGAAAGAGAATCCTGTTTGGCTTAAAGATTTTCTAATTATGAAATATCATCTTTTTACTCATACGCTTTATACATATTTAATATATTCACAATCTCGAAGGAGTAGTTCTTTTATTTTTAATCGATTTTTAACCTTCAGTGTAAGGAATAGAATTTTTATAACAGAATAAAGTTTTGTTAATGAGCAGAGCGATTTTTAAAATTGAAGAAGAAATTTCAATTGAAGTATTACTGTATCGTGTGAAAAAAATTCATATTAAGAAGTTATTATAATTAATTAAGTAATTTTTAATTTTTACTCATAACAAAATAAGTGAAATCTTTGGAAATTTCGAGCATGAATGTTTGTTTAAAAAGGTAATTTGATGCGTTGTGAATGGAAACAGTGTCGACTATCTAAGATGATGCCACCTGCTCCAAATTTCTTAACATGCTGTACTGTGGGCAGCCGAACAGTAAAGATATCGTAGACAATAAATTGTCACAACTTGGAGTTGATCGACATGGGCTCCCACCTCTTTCAGTAGACCCTTTAAGCGGCAGAGAGTATAAGGAAGCATCACATTCCCCATGCATAGTGAATTACCTTATCAGCTGGAAATACGAAATCCATAGTTTCAGCATTTAAATTCTTATAACAGTAAAATTATTTCATCAGAAATGAACATATTTTCATTTCAATATATAATACACTGAATAAAAATTTGCAATCGAAAAGACACGCATTGCGATTACTATTAGAGAAAATGCAACGTTCTTGCTAAAATTTAATAAATCCCTTTTCGCAAAGTCACATTTCGTAATTAGTGAAAGGAATAACTAATGAACTTAATATAAAAATTACAACAGTGATAATTATAATTTCTAATCATAATTTATTTCGTAAGTTAGATAAAAATAAATGTCAGATACGCGAAACATTCATTTTTTTTAAACATAATTAACACAGTGACTTGAAATAATACTTTAATATGCAAGTATTTCAGTATTTCCTTTGTAATCTATTATAACAGGATATTGTTGTGAATAAAAGGAACTGAGTTTAAAAAGCGAAATTTTTTAGTGCAGTATTGAATTGATTAAATTTAAACTTATAAACCTTTCCTTTTCCATAGCTAAAATCACTTTTAAAATGGTTTTCTTCTTGTAGTAGTCCTATTAGTAATTAACTGTAACATGATTTTATATCAAAATTATGTTATGATAATCATTACAGTTTAGTTTTTCTATTTGTTGTACTTCTTTCTCAACTAAGTATTGCTTATTTACTTTCTTAAATAAAAAGATGATTATTAACTTTTATTATTAACCCAAAAGAGGCCATTAATCTCGAAATGGGATTTTGCGTCGAATTACTCACAACAAATGCAATGTTTCACTTTTATTTCGAGTCTGTTACTATTCGGCAAAATGAAAGATATTTTTATATCAAATTGAATCTGTCTCCAGTGGATTAACAACATAAGCTGTTTGAAAGCAATACATGCAGTTCTTAAGAATATTGGTTTCTTACTTTTGAATCGGACTGATTTAAATAAGAAAATGAACTTAATTCGTGATCTATCTAATTAGAAATTTTCATTAGAATAATATTATATGTTTTTTATCGTTTCTTTCATATTTTGTAACATAAACTCAAGGATTTGAAATTGAGCAATGACATGACTGTACGGAATAAAAGATTTTTATTTCCAGTGCTAGACTGTCTTTCGGAAATTCTAAAGATATGCTGTATTTTGTGACTTTGCCATCGAATTAAATTTTATGCGACGTAAGTATGAAGAACGTGAAATTTAATAAATAAAGTTAACACACAAAAATTTTAATAATAAAGTGACAAAAAGACATTTTAATGCCGTCTTACTAAGAAAACTAAACATTGATATGATAAAGGTGGAAAAAGACAAAAATAAGTATGCGAGCTTAGCGAAAGCTTAATATATATATATATATATATATATATATGATAAAAAAAAAGAAAAATGACTTTGCAGCTTC
>KK117107.1:163332-187538 GCA_000611955.2 Stegodyphus mimosarum | reverse complement strand
ATATGCTAATATGCTATAAATTATATTTATATTATATTATATGCTAGCGACATTTATAGCTAAAATGTTAAATCCGTAATGGTTAGGAAACTTGATAGCTAAGCAATATTAAATATTCATTTTTATTTCAGTTGGCATTTGTGGCCCGGCACTCTAATCGTGGCTACTCAAGAACATTTACAAATTTGATATTGTTGCGATAGAACGAGGACATAGCAAACTAGCGTCATTACAGGAAAATAGGCAGAAGTTAATGTACGCAATTATCCAGTATGGAAGCTCACAAAGAGAAGGTTTAGGTTAGGAAGGTTTCATTTCTCAAAAGTTTGAGTTCAATTTCTGAATTAACTACTTCATCAGCGTTAGGTAAGCCATGTGACATAGATCTAGAAATGATGAAGTCCAAGAAAGCTATTACTATTTTCAGAGAGGAAATACCCAAATTAAGAATAATGAATTAAAAGCCTATTGCTAAATTAATTATAAAACTGATATACATATTTTTTATCTTACATATATATAACAAAATAAAATAATGAAAACGCGTAACAAAATAAAAATATAATAAAATAACTTAAATAAATATTAAACTGCAGACTGGGAATTACGAGCTGAATAAGAGAGTAAAAAACTTGAACAAACCGTTAACGAACCCGGCCATTAAAATCTGAAAAGCTTCAGATTTTTCTTTTTTTCTTTTTTAATTTTGCATTTATAATAGAAATAGTTAGCGAATGAAAAAGTTTATTCTTGCCTCAATAGTGGAATTTTTCTCTGGAATGTTTATTAAAGTTTATGAGCTGAATACACATTTCATTGATTATAATTTTTTAAAATAGCTGTCAGGTGTAATATGGACTTCCATGAAACGAGAAATACAGTGCTCGTCGTTTATTTAACTCACTGGTTAATAAACTGAACTGGTTATTATTTTCAAATTTCCCCAAACCCTAAATAATATACAGTAACAGAAAGCGCGTCGGTTATTAAACTCAGATTGGCAGAAGACTGATTCTTCATATCCTGCTCATATACCTATCAAATACTATCAAATAATAATCAAATTTGATGTATATGTACCTATCAAAGTTTATTTAAAAATGAAACAGAATTTGGCGTCATGATTCTGGCGAGCTAACAAGGTGGCTCTGTGGCTAGCAAATGGTCTGACAAAATTATCTTCTAGAATGTTGTAGTAATTAAAATCCTTTGAAAGATTTGCAGCATCACAGCTCAGTCCTCTGTTGAAGAAACGCTCATTAATATTTGAAATGTAATCAAGTGATCATGGATCAGCCTGATCAGGTAATGAGCATATACAATTCTTCTCGAAAGTTTATTCTGTGCTACCTGAAGCTTGCGGCTGAGGCCTAGGTCTGAGATGTGTTGCATACAACTGGACTTATAACGGATGAGTAAATCTTTCTCTTTTTATTGAGAAACAGTCTAGAGTAGTTTCTGAGAACTACAGAAAGTCGGTTAGTGATACCACAGGTTTTTCTCTGACGCGCTTAATATGACAAGTCCATGTAAGCATATGATTAACGATAACCCTCAGATAACTTACATTATTTACATGATTCACAATCTTCTTAAATAAGAAGGAAGGAGTTATTGTGTTATTAACGTGTAATAATTAAGGAGATTGCACTGGTTATTGAAAAAATAAGATGCACTCGACGTTTCAAAGGGGTCAAGAATTTACCTCTAATTCATCACAACAACTAGAACTCATGGATGACAAATATGATTCTCTTTTGAAATGGAACAGAAAACTGAAATTTTAAAAAAGGTTTTAAATAATTAGATAAACGTGTAACACACACACTTCTAATCTTTTTCTAAAGAACATTTATGTCGCTTCTTGCAAATGTAACATCTAACGTTCTTTAGACCAGACTTTGATAAAAGTTCTCAAATGTCGTTACAGAAAAGATGTTTTCAGAAAATGTCGAAGAGAATTGAAATTTGCAAAGCTACACTAAGAAAAAGATACGTAAGTCGATATTTCTCCAACAGACCATATATTTTACAATCAGTGCAGCAGGTAATCTCTTAAAATTAGTTACACACTGTTTTAAAAAATGGGGCTATAATGAAGATGATGTCTTAGAATAACTGAAAACTGTAGCTAATGCTTGAAAGGTAAATGAGGAAAGTTATGGAGATTCCTTTTTTTATATGTGTCCATTGAAAACATTATTGAGGTAACGTGTGTAAAAACTGAAAGTATTAAAAAGAACTGCAGAAATTGACAACGAAAGCGATAAAAAAAAACGTAACGATATGCCAACATCAATCGAATATTGGAAAGCACTCTAAATTTTAAGAAGAAGTCTTGAACTGAAAGGTGCTGATCAAAGAAGCTACCAGGAGTTTTACAAAATTTAAAAAATATAATTAAGAAACTGTTATTGAACAGTATGAAATAAATGAGGATAGAATATTTGTTGGTAAAAGATAAAGTTCACCAAGAAAATAATTACAAAAATATTTAAAAAAGTAAAAAGGAATTTTAAAATTCTCTAAATATTTTAATTTTAACATTAATTTTTAATTATTATTTTAAGAGTAATTATTGAATTAATTGTTAGTTATTATTCTATTTGAAAACTATAAAACAGATATTACGATTTGCAGTACACAAATCGCCGTCTATTAAACTCAGATGATTAATAAATTCAAATATGTTTGGAAATAGAATATATATGTTTCCCTTGGTAGTATGCGAAATTATTATTCTCTGATTTTAGTGTTGGTCTAAATACCTTAAAATCAGAATAATCATTATTGTCATGGGTAAATTTTTAACTTATTTCTTTCCTGAACAGGAAAAACGTTTCTTTGCAAAAAGAAAATGTTAATTAAAATTAAATATGCATTTATTGAGAAAATTGCAATTTTCTTTGAATAAAAAAATTTTAAGTTTAAATAAAAGCACAAAAATATTATGCTTATTTTTAAAGGTAATTTTTGCTCTATTATGTCAAAGTTTTGGGGTCGAAATTCGGAGTTAAAAAACTGTACATCATTACAAGAAATGGGCGTTTGACAACTTAATTAGCGTGAAGCCACGGAATGAAACGGGAGTGCTCAATGGACCTCCTCTCATTAATCTTACTGTATTAACGCTACGTAATGAAAAATCTCATTAAAGAGAATTAAGAAGTATTTAAGATCAGGCCTGCTGAAGCTTCATTAAATTGGTTAGCCTTGTTGAATATTCATAATCACAAGTATTAAGCCCTAGAAAATGAAACATACATTACTTGCCTTACACTCAACAATTAGGTAATCAATGACCAACTTCTGTCCATTTAACCTTTGCTTTCAGAAGCATATCGACAATTATGAGAAGCTGGAGATTAGGTTTTGAAAAATAATTAAAATTTTAATGCGATTTTCTAGGCATATTTTTCAACTCATAAAGTTTGTTTGATTAAAACAAAGAAATTGATTTTTCAGATTCAAAAAGAAAGTACCTTAGATAGTAAAACCTGTTGAATTTTCTCTCCCAAATCAAAATTCCTAACAGGATTTTGCGCGCTTTGAGTGCTGCTTTTTTTTTTCTTGCGCTTTACCAAGTGAGCTTGCTCAATGTTACACCAGATTTTCAATCTTTATTTAAGTTATAAGCAAATTATTTATGCTTTATTTCTTTATTCGTTACCTTGCTTATCTTTATTTATGCTGCTTATTCGTTACTTATACAAATTAATAGTTCTCAATTTGATAAATACAGCTATTATTTTCCAAGCTTTTAACTTCCATGTAAAAAGCAAAGGAAGTATTAAAATTTCGGATATCATATTAGAACGAAAATATCCATTTTGAAAGCTCTCGAATCCACTTAAACAATGTTTTGATGACATCCGTACTTACAGACAGAATAAAGGACTTTTATTTTCTCCTAATCGGATTGAAAAATGGATTTACGTCTGTACATACATACGTGTGTATGAAGTCCGTTTCTGCACCTTCAGTGTCCTTTGCCGAGTGGGAACCAAAAGTAAAACTTTCAGTTTTGTCCACCAAAACCTGCCTTCTTGACCGCTGGCCAAATTGCTGGTTTCCGAGTAAAAATTCTAATTTAAACTGAGAAAAAAATAACTGTTTTTACTGTATTTGGTGCTTTATGTTTTCCCGCATTTTATAGCTTTTAATGAAGATATTTTTTATCTATTTTTGCTTTTTTGCTGAGTGAGAACTGAGTGAATTTAATTAGAAATATATCTAAATGAAATTCGGGGAAATAATTGTAAATGAAATGCACCTAAAACGTGCATAACTTAACAGACCGTAGAAGGTAGTCATGTGGTGTCTACATCAGATTTTTTAAAACTTTTATCCAGATGGCTTCCCAGTATATTTGTTCATTCACAAAGGTATATCTAGTTCAGTTTGGAAATCATGCTGTATCCGTGTCTGGTATATAAAGAACTGTTACTTGCAATTTTCAAATTTGCATTTATTTGGACTTTTCCGGATCTAGGACAATGTACGGTATGTTTCTGAGATCACAATTTTCACTATATACCATATGCGCTATACAATCGATCCGTAATCATCACATAAATATCATGCGAAGCGTTCTCTTTTGCATTTAATATCATCTTTTTACAATGAAATGGATTTCAGAAATCTCTGCGTTATGGACGTATTTTCAAAACTTATGAGGTCTTCATATTTATACAGCCTTTAACATTATTTCCTAAAATACGAAAGTAGCTTTAGTTTTTTCCCTCTAATC
Source organism: Stegodyphus mimosarum (assembly GCA_000611955.2). Lineage (NCBI taxonomy): Eukaryota > Metazoa > Arthropoda > Arachnida > Araneae > Eresidae > Stegodyphus > Stegodyphus mimosarum. The sequence goes on along the minus strand of KK117107.1, from coordinate 182,788 downwards.
ACTTATTATTTATAGCGTCGATTCGGGAGTTTATCAATTAGGATATCATGACGTAGAAAATTTAATTTTGAAAAATTAGTTCTGTAGCACCGAAAATAGTAATTTCTTTTTAGTTTTATTTCTCTCTTAATTTTTACCCTTAAAAACAAGGTACACATATAAAATAATCGGATAGTTTCTTATGAATATGACAAGAATTACCAAGCTTCATATAAATTTCTCTGCTTCAAAATAATCGCCAGGGTAGTCTATACAATTTTTCTAGCGTTTCTTTAGGTCATCAAAACACTTTACAGCCGCTGGAACTAACTGATCGTAAAATACGCGTGGCGTTAGATTTTGAAAAAAAGAAAAAATCAGCTACGATAAGTCGGGAAAATAAATGGTAAAGTATTTATCACTGTAATTGAATGGTTAGCAAGGCATTGTTACACAGACAATACTGTATGGAGCTAGGCATTATGGTGTTAAGGAAACCAATGCCCAGATCAACAATTTCCTTCCTAACGTGCCTTATCCTGTTCCTGAATCGAAAATGCACCTCCTCGTAAAACTACTGTTTCTTTGATTGTCAGAAACAATTCATAATACGAATATGCATTTTGTAATCAAAAAATACTATCAGCATTTCCTTAGCCTTTGATTTTGGCATCCGTGCTTTTTTTAATATAGATGGGAGAAGACGGTCTTTTCCATTGCGCACTTCGTCGTTTTTGTTTCTGGGTCGTATTGTATACAACCAGGTCTCATCTGACGCTGTGATGCACTTTAAGAATTTCCGCCCTGTCTCTTAGTCGTCAGCCAATCTTCACAATAAGCTTTTCTTGCGAAGTTGCTGAGTATCTGTCAACTTTTATCAAAGAAAGAATTCCCCACATTTTCCTCATTCTCTGAAGTTGAAGTGCTCTCTATCTTCCATTCATCTTCAGTGTTTTGCGCCAACATTGAAAGCGGTTATACCTCTCATACACTTGTGTTCTTGATAAAAATGCACCACTATATACTATTCGGATCATCTCTAACGTTTCGGTAGAAGACTTGCCTAATGTGTAACAATATAGAATGTTATAATATTGTTCCATCTTGAAGAACATTTTTTGTGCAATGTCTTCTTAGAAAACTAAAATGATTCTGACGTTTTTATATCCAAACGACAAAATAATCAGATTAAACTGACTTCAACAAGAGCTGAGATATTACTCTTTCTAAACATAGATCTGGTATTTTCCTTTTTTGTTTTATCATTTGGTTTATTAATTTGTTCGGTTACTTTATGGACGCACCTTGCGTTTCAAGTGAGAGAACTCATCTGCATTATTTCCAGAATCTTTGAAAATTCTCTTTTGTAAGTTATAATAGCAAAATATTCGGCAACAATGTTTTATAAATGATTTTTACTATTTTATTCACCTTTTTGGCTTCACTTTTAAGCTATTTTGTAAGAGGTTCATTTAACTAATTCGCGTATACAATTTATAGTAATATAAAAATATAGATAGTGATAAAATATGTTTTATTTCACGTCATCTGAAGAAGATTCTAGGAGTGTGCATGTCTAAAATTTGCTGGCACAATTTTTTACATTTGATTCTGTTACGAAACTTTGACAAATCGGAAGGTCCTAGTATTCCTTATTCTATAGCTGAGTTAAGTGGTTAATGTAAGCACGCGTCTTTGTTTCTTTAAACGCATTTGTTTGTCAGACTCTGTGAAAAACCTGTAGCAGAAAGATGTAGTAGTTATTCAAGATCCTGTCGGCCAAAATTAGGATATTTAATAACATCTCATGACGGTCATGCTGGTGGAAGGGTTTTACATATTTCATGAGGAACTGATCTTGTAACCTTGAGGTTCAATGTATAATTAATTATGATGTCATAAACAGGACTTTCTGGCTTTGCCTTAGGCAGATCAAAATCGATGTTTCCCTAAATTCGAATTATTATGCGTTTCTAGGCTCAGCATCATCTCTACACTAATCCAAAATTCATCCCACCTTACGTTCTCTGTTTAGGAAATCATGTACATGTAAAGGTATTAAGATATTAAATAATCATGAATCTTTGCATGTTAAATAGCTCTCCCTGCTAATGGAGCAAAATAAGCAATGTAAATAAATTAAAGTCAGTTTCTTAATATTTAATAAAAATTCAAATTTAAAATTAATTTCCTTATTATCACATTCTTTATTCTTTTATTTTAAGAAATCCTATCTGCCAGTATCTTGAAAATAAAATTGCCTGGAATGCTGCTTTTATAGTATTTAAAGTAAATATCTTTAGTGAAGTTTTAAGATGCAAATGCGTATTAAAATTATTATACGGATTCTTTAGCATTCTTCGCAATTTTTGATTTAAGTCGTTATAAAGATACATGCATTCGCAGTTATTCAGAGTCAAATTTAGAATTTTGGGATTCATCTGGTTGGCACTGTTTTAAAAAAGTATTTGATATACTAATCAATTGATATGGAACAAAATAAAAAAGTAATGTTGAGTTCATTTTTAAAGGTTTTAATTGTATATATATTCCAGTTACATATTCTGTCTAGGCAGGCGTTTCTTTATCGGGTGGTACTTTATTTCAGAAACGCAATCAGGTGGAATATATCGGTGGGCCAGGAAGTTAAGACCACTGAATACTGGTGCTTCGATTTGAGTTTGAACCCAGATCAATAGGCTAGCTGTTTTATTAGTTTTTGTGGTTTTCCCATAGACAGACAGGCTTATGCTCTCTCCAACTCTCGAGTTCAATGATGCCACTTGAGGAAGTGGAAGAAACGAAGTCACATAGGACACAGGAAGCAGCTGTTTTGGGCGCCGTGAGTGACGTCACGGAAGAGCAAACCTTGTTGTAGTATGTAACCTTTGTGTTCCCCGTGTACAGCATACTCATGGTGTAACATGAATATGAGCCAATTCCTCTTAGAACATCCTCCAGAAAACAACCCCTCTTCTCAGGCGAATAGCATTCATGAGCTTTGAAATATTCAGATGACCTAACCTATCATAAGATAGTTGATATAAAGGTAAACGAATTCGTGATAGCTTGGAACTGACATTTAAAAATTAGCTTGGAAACGAATTCAACAATTGTGGACTGATGTAACTATTCAAGCGAAATGGGAGCCTAATTTCATGTTTTTATAATATTTTAAAGAAAACAAGACCCAAGTTCTTAGATAAAAATAATGAAATTTGCATTACAGAAAAGAAGAAAATTAGCATTGAATTAGGATAGTGTATGCTACGTTCACATTTATTTAACGGTTTTATATCAATGCTGATTTTTTTAAATTCTATTTTGCAAAATTTGGATATGATACGAAAGAGTGATTCTTTCTCGAATAAAGATTAAGAGAATTTCGTTTCTGTTTTGGACACAGTTAGCTTTGCTTTAAGAAAATAAAATGAAATTTCTCTAATTTTTAATGCAGAAATAAATTTTAAAGCTTTCCTGTACGTTTTAAATGCAATAAAATTTCATTTTGATTAGAACTTACCAAAGGAATGTAGTTATTTGAGAAATTCACAATATTATGAAAAAAAATGATGACAAATTCAAAGAGCTTGAACACTCTTTGTTCAATATATGACAGAGTGATTTGTTAAATCCCTACAGTTTAATTTCAAGCTGAAACAAACTTGTGCTGCAGCGCATAATTTTTGCATATGTTCGTGCAGATGAATAATGACTAGCGAATTACTCTATGTTCACTGAATGTTTAGAGGTATTGCAACAACAATTCTTGTTATAGACTGGGAGCAGAAAACACCTCTTCTAATCCAATCCAATGAATACTCACAGATTTAAATTTGATGAGCGAGCAGACCTAAGCTGCTAACGGAACACTTTAATATATACAAGTCACGTTGCGTAGCACAGGAAAGATTCAGGAAGACGTCAACGTTCTGAAATAACGTAATTCTGTTTGATACAGTGCAGGCGATAATATGTATTTAGTAACTGTATTGATGTAAATATTCACTGTATTGCTTGTCGTAAAGCTTGTCAAGCTAAAGTCAAAAAGAATGTTCTTCCCTTTTTTAATAATTCTGTAGTCTGAAAATCGAGAGGTAAAAATTTACATAATGTACAGAATTTCTCAAAGTTGTTAAAAGCACGATTTGGTAGACAAAAATGCGCTAGTTAATAAATGCTTTAATGTTATTCTATTGCATCTTTCATAAAATTAGCCAAAGTTGTTGTCTTGAAAACGGTTCTTCTTCTTCTACGCTGTTAAGTTGCCACATATTCATACCTTACATTTTGCTACAGTATTTTAAAATACTTTAATTCTTGTAATAAAAAGGAAATAAATTTTGTATAGGTATTACATGACGCTGTCGTATTCATAACGAAGGCTAAGAGTACCATCAAAACAAGTTCTGTCAGTGATGCGATAATATCAGAAATCTTTCAATGAGTACGTGTTATCAATGTTTCCAGAAAGCGAATAAAGAGTGTTCTGATGATCATTTTAGGATGTACTCCAGTTTAAAAGCTTTTAAAGCATTCTGCATCATTTCTGCTACTGAAATTTGCTCAAGGCCTCTGAAACTTCAATCATGACTCCTACATGGTTATCAGAGGCAAAGTGTTGGTGACATAGCCAAATCTAAAAGTTTTTCTTTTACTGTTTATTCATTTTTCATTTTTTACCAGCTCAACGTTTAGAAAATGCTGTGATATTACTCACTTTTAAAAAATTCTTCTTTGTTTTTTTATTTTGCATGAAAAGGTATTTATTCAAGCTATCGAGCCCAAGTCTTCTAATAAGTTCCGTAGTAAGATGTGCATTTAGATTAATTGAAAACGAGTCACATTTTTTTCCTAAATTCTCCGAAAATAAAAATATTTTGTTACTAATGCGAAATATCTGAATCCGATTAAAAAATAAAAAATCATGGAGCAATGCAATCTAACGATCACAGTGAGATAAAGAGAAATACTTAAATGGTCAATCATTTAAGTCTCACCCATTCCTTGCTAAAGTTCTCATCGCTTTATCTGCTGGTAAAATTCTTTATTCTTAATTACACGTGCAATGGGAGGCGTCTTGCTTTACTCTTTTTTCTTTCCTTTTTTAAGACGCCGAACAACAAATTTAACGCCTTTTTGATCTTACTATGATAGCCAAGAAGAAGGAACTTATCTGGGTTGTAATTTTTTTTAAAGATTGGGCAAATGATGGACGTAATAATTACAAAGGAAATGTTTTAAATTACTAAATGAATGTCAGATAAAGCGAAAAATCCTATTTAATTGCTTTTCCAAGAATCTGGAATGATTTCAGGCAATTTTGTTGACACTATGGATGTCCTCTGAGAAAATAATTCCTTTGTTTTTATATGAATCAGAATATCGATTAAGCATTGTCTGTGATGTTAAAAATCATTGTTTAAGATACATCTAAGGCAATAAATACTATCAAACATAATTTTGAGACTGAATAATATGATGAATCTGTGGAAATTCACATTTTTTTCTGAATGCTTTTATTAGTTATATTTTGAAAGAAGGAAAACCACGATTTGTAAATTGTTACTGTTTATTGTATAATATGAAATGCAGTCACCGATTTAGAAATATTTCTAAGGATTTTAGCGCTTAGATAAAAAGAGGTAGAACAATACATGTCGTCCTAATCAAACCATGTCTCAATGTTTGCGTGCAATTTCTCGAGTGGCAGGCAGAGATTAGAATCGAATCGCTTTCCTAATTAAACACGAAACAGGAAATTGTTTTAAGGGTTTGCATTCCTATATGTCTCTTCGGTACTGATTACTAAATTCATAATAGTTCTCTGTCGCTCAGTTGTAGCCAGTCGGGTTCCACCATAAACGCGTAAAGAAATCTAAAGTATTATTTTTTTTATCGTAGATATTCAATGCGGCGATTTCAAAATGATTTTGCAGCACAAGTAAATCGCGATAAAACAAAAGACTTACCTGAAAATATTATTCAGTTTTTTCTTGCATGTTAACTTGAAATAGCAAAGTAAAATCTATTACTTAAGAGTCAAAAAAGGAATATTGGAATAAAGATTTTTTTTCAACATCAGAAAATTTTCAGAGAGTTTTCCGTATCTGTCGTAGGGAATTCTATCTATTTAGGGAACGATATCGGTAAAAATGTATTGAATGATATCGGTAGAATAGAAAGCTAACGAAAAGAAGTGTTAAATTCCTATAAGGTTAAATCAAAATCGAAAATAGGGAATGAAGATGAAACGGAAATGTTTTCCTCTCTAGTGCTCTTTTAGGCTATGGAACAATTCAGACTTTCTTTAAATTGAGTTTGCTCACGTTTTCGTGTCAGAGAAAACACAGACATGCAATTTATTTAAGGATTATTTTGGGACAAAGTGGCCTACGAGAGAAAAGCCTGCTTAAAGAAAATGACACTACTGCTTTTTCGAAACGACGTTCTCTCGATATTAAATTAGGGATGGCCTATGTACCTTATGGTTTTTAGATAAGCAATATACAAATAACTTTGAATATAACTATCAGAAAGTTTACCTGCAGCGTTTCGTAAATTTCAGTAAACTATGGAATAGAAGGGAGAAACAAAATGACGAAAAATATAAAAACGAACATTTTTGCTCATACAAATGGTTATTTATTTCTTGAAAAATTTGTTATATTAGGATATTTCTAGGCTTGCTTCGGAAGAGTTGTTTTTATACAAAATGGAAAAGAATTCATAACCCCTCTTCTTAGGCGTTCATATGCATTAAAGTAAAAATTATAATAATATTTTCCACAAACCAATTAAGGATATAATCTTCAGTTTGAAAAAATAAAATTATGGGAAGGAAAAGTTCCTAAGTTCCTATTTTAGTTTGCTGTTAGGTTGGTCGTTTGGATAATCAATTTATCGCGCATAACCTCAAAGATTTTAATGCGGCACACGTATGGTCGGACAACTTCATATTATTTAATAAACGACTAGATTTTGAAATTAGCTAAAATAATGTGGGGATGAGCATTTACTAATGTTATAAGAAACTAAAGCTGAATTAAATAAAAATTACGAAAGCTAGATAACATAATCCACTGATGAAAAACATGTTTTGGAAAAACCCATAAATTTTCTAGATGAATATCTTGCTTTTAGATTTAAAAGCCTATCTTCTTATGATACTAACTATCATTTCCGTCGTATATAGGTAAAGAAAAGTGTTCAGAATTGCAGAATATGAAAACTAGTTAATGAAAAAGATCTAGCTTCAAATGTTATGGACCGTATTAATTACTTTTAATGCTTAGATTAATTAATTCAGTGAGAATTGTTATCACTTATTTCTAATTTCGTGGAAGGTTGGTATAAATTTATTAAAGGCAAATGTATTCCGTGTGAAGAGCTGCAACGTTTGCCGTATTACCGTAAAACATCTGTGTTCAAAAAATAAACAGCAAACGTTAAAAGAAAATGTGTAAAAAGCGGGAATTTAAACCTGTAATTTACATATGAGGTACAGGTTGCGTCGCCGAATACAAATAGGTAACCAGAAGTAGCATAGAACGCATTCCCACAATCACACCACAACGTCCTAAAAAGGGGCATGCCGAACCTATGTGTCAGTTCACAGGCAGCGTGTTTAGTTAGTTTCGTGTAATCCGAGATAGCTAAAACGGAAAGCATAAGACGAAACACCATTTGCACAATGAAGTGCCTTGGAGGGCTATCGGGAGGTTGTAAGCTGGCGCAAGACAGTTCGTTGTAGCGAGATAGTCGAATGTGCATAGTCGAATGTGCTCGAATGTGACCCATAGGCTGTTGAATCATTACCAAAGGCATAAAAAAGTATCCATTTTGCTTATGTGCGTGCTCATTATGGATTCTATGAAAATGAAGGAACTGATTCATTAGCTAAAGATGTTTTAAATGTACCCATAGATATCAATATTAGCATTTCAAAGAGTTATTGGAAGTCCTTTCGTTATAAGAAACTTTTAGCCAAGTGGAATGAAGAGTATATTTCATCTTGTAATGCTGAGGGCAACAAAAAGTTCTTTCCTTTAGTTTACCGTAGACTGCATTCCGAGTCTTTCCTCTCTATTAATTTTAATGTATGTCAGTTTTATCTGGTCACGATAAATTTGTCAGTTACCTGTTTCGTTTCAATCTAAGATCAAATAATTTATGTGAATATTCCCAAAACGTGCCTCAAGATGCGGAATATTTGAATTTTTCATGACCTACATTTGATGGCCCTAGATTATGCTTGCCGAACGATTTGAAAGAGTTCGGCTTTACTTGGCCAGTCAACTTATCTGTTTTCGTTAAGTCCAGATTACCGTTCTCTGCTTTTGTTCGCTTTTAACATTTAATGTCTTAGTTAACTTACTTTTGTAATCCCCGTGTTGTTCATCTATGGTGCACGCAGAGGTTGTATGTGCTCAAAATAAAAAAGGAGGGGATCAAAACCCATGTAGAAGACGTGGGTCTGGACACCGGAGGATTAACACAATGGCAGACGATCGTTCCATGTTGCTACGTGCAAGATGATGTAGATCACTAATAACACCACAGCTGGCGCTGCATCTCTCTGCGTCTGTGGGACAGCCCCCGTACCGCCTACTATGTTGCGTCGACTGCATAAAAGTGGAGAGTACGCCCGACAACGCACGCTTTGTATTACTTTGTCCCCATCGCATGGCAGAGCACGGTTATATTAGACCCCTAAACATCGCATTTGGACACCACAGCAGTAGGGCCATGTGCTTTTCACCACTAAATCTCCATTTAACATCTAGAACGATTCTCGCAGGTCAGAAAAATAGAGTCAGAGAAACGCTATCGGCTGCCGGACATCGTCGAAAGAAACTATTACAGAGGAAGAGGCTTACTTGCATGGGCTGCGATAGCAAAGAAAGACCGCACTGACTTCTGCTTGATTCCGGGTGGTTCCGTCACAGCTGTGCGATATCGAGACCACGTCCTAAACTCTCTTGAGTATCCTTTTATAGCTGTAATGGATATCAACGCAATATTTATGTACGATAATGCCCTCCCGCATATAGCTGGAGGGGTGAGGAGTTATTTGGAGAGTGAAACCTTTCACTTCTGCCGTGCCTGCTATATCACTGGATATGAATCCCATAGAGCAGAGGTGGGGAACCTTTTTACCATTAGAGGCCACATTTAAATTAGGCAGCAATAAGAGAGGCCGCATAAGCTGATTGACCTAAGAAAGTGACTTTTGTGAAATTATTATAGTTTTTCTATAGATTTAACAATTTATTGCATTATATAGAAAAACTAAAATATAATACTACAAAATTTTAAATATAATATACATATAAAATAATATAAAAATATTATAAAAAAATACAATAAAAAATATTTTTTTATTCACTAAGTTAGTGACTTATTTGGCTTTGTTTTTGGTTTGACAGTAATTGTATATTTGGATCAAGCTTCGTAACACACAGCTTTAATTGATCCTCTAAATGTGCATCTGTAATTTGCGTTCTTAAATTTGTTTTTATTTTTGACATGAGAGAAAATGTTGTCTCGCAACAGTAGGTACTTCCGAAGCAGGAAAGTAAACGGCGAGCATGTTCTCGAAGGCATGGATATTCAACAGCATTTTTCCAGATTTCTATGGGATCCTTTTTAGCGTTAAAAAGGGATTTGATGATACTATCTTCCCCTAAATCAATTAACTCCATTTGTAGTTCTGCAGGAGCCTCGGATATATCTATTAAATGTGGTTCAAATGCCAGTTTCATAGCAGGAGTGTGCTCGTCAAAATCAGAAAATCTATTAGTATACTCTTCTATTAAACAATCCAAGACACCTACATATTCATCGAATATTTTATTTTCACAGTTCTGCTCATTTAACATTTTAGCTAGCTCCGGGAAGTGTTGTGCAGATATTTCCGATCGACAAAGCAATGTTTTGAAAAATGATAATTTTTTTCTAAACGCTTGGATCTTTTGCCACATTTCATAAATATACCTCGTTTCACCTTGCAGGCAAATATTTAAATTGTTTTGTTTTGTCATCATATCAGACAAAAATGCAAGGTTTCTGAGAAATACTTCATCTGATAGATCACATTGTTTTCCTTGTTCTTTATAAAAGTTTAAAATTTGTCGTCGTAAAGACAAAACTTTTATCAAAACCTGACCTGTTGATAGCCAGCGAACCTTGCAGTAGTATGGTAGGTCAACACTATACGTTTCCTCATCTAAAGAGAGCATCTGCCGAAATTCACGATGACGCATTCTATTTACGCGAATATAGTTGACAATGGCAATGGTTCTATCCAGAGTGTCTTGCAAAATGGTAGATTTTGCGCAAAGATTTTGCTGATGCAAAATGCAGTGAAATGATATCAATTTTTTCAAGTTTAAGTTTTCCTTTTTTAACAAAGCAACGAATCCTTCTTTTTTGCCTCTCATGGAAGGTGCGCCATCGGTGCAGACACTGACTAAATTACTGACATTCAATTGTAATTTATTACATACTTCTTTGAAGTTTTCGAAAATATCGGCTCCGCGAGTTCTTCCAGTTAGTGTACCCAACGCAAGTAGTTCTTCGTAACATTGAAAATCTTTAGTTATAGCACGAATAAAATATAAAACTTGTGCCGAATCTGTTTTATCAGTGCTTTCATCTAAAGCAATTGAAAAATAAACATCTTCATTTTGTATAATTGTATGAAGTTGCTCTGTTACATTTTGCGCTAATTCGTGCTGTCGATCTGTTACAGTTCTTCTTGAAAGAGGTAATTGTTTGTATTTGTCGACATTTCTTGGATCTAACATACTCACTGCTTCAACAATACATTCTTTAATTATTTCAATGTCACTAAATGGTTTGCCCCTTTTTCCAAGTATATGTGCTATTTTATACGTAACAGCAACTGCAGCGGAATTTTGATTTACAAAGGCACTAAAAGATGCCTGCTGATGATGCTTCTCATTTTTTAACTTTTGAAGTGCAGCTTTTCGTGATTCACCTTCTAAAGCGAAATATTTATGTTCTTTATGAGTCAAATAGTGTTTATTTGCATTCGCTTTTTTTAAAGTATTTAAAACTGTATTGCACAACAAACACATCATTTTATCTTTCTCAGCAGTAAAGAAAAAATCTAACTCCCATTCTACATTAAATGTTCTGTTTTCATCACCTAATTTTCTTCTCTTACTATTTGACATGATGGATAAAAAAACGAATATCAAATAATATCTTTAACAAAGTGTGTACTTTCTAGAAATACAATAAAACCGTGTACCTGTTATAAGCACGCACTGTTAACTACAGTTTGCTGAAGATCGCAACAGGGAAGCGTTGAGAGATGCGAGTCAGAGAAGCCAAAGCAAGGTGTGACACTCAAATGGGAGATCTGAAACCGAGTTTTGTTTACTTCTTAGACAAGGTAGTTGGCGCTGCTAGCTGTGGGCCGGAGCCTCGCTCATGCGTGTTAGAGTCCGTTTCAGACTAGTATTCTGACGTCATGTTACAATATGACTGTCTTTGGCGAGAATTTTTCGCGCAACTGTCATGGCGTTGATGTACAATAGTTGTTTGAAACGAACTCTACCATTTTCTACTAGGTGGCAAAGGGCCGCACAAGAACCTCGCGGAGGCCACATGCGGCCTCGAGGCCGCAGGTTCCCCACCTATGGCATAGAGCATGCGTGGGACATATGAAGACGACGGAGAGCAGGTCGCAGTGGGCCGACCAGTCACCTCTATACAAGAAAGGATGCTTCTGCCACAAGTACTTCCACTGACAAGCATGCATTTCAGCTAGAGGGTATCTTACCCGTTATTAGCGCGATATTTCCATTGTACATTCTTCTGACACATTTGGTCTTTCGCGATGTGGTAGTCGTAATACATGTGTTTTTTATTTATACATGTGTTCTTTATTTCATTATTTCTAGTGTGGTCTAATAATGCCCCAACAACCTCTTGGATGAATTTCACATATATCCATTAAATAGGTTTTGTTTTATTCATTGTTTTGCCTTTGATGCTTATTTTATGAGCAGGAGTGTAATAACGCTTTGATAAAAGAAGACTGAGATCCAACGAAACTGCAGTTATTTCTCTTTTATTTCTGCGAAATTTAACACTGAATATTTTGATTTGGTGTTTTACTGTATTGTTTGCTTAAAAAGACTCTGAAGTAATCTTAAATAAATATATCACAATTCTGAACTTTAGAAAAGGTTTCTTACATGTATATGTGTCAGGACTGAGTGTTCTGCGCATACTTTTGGCGAACATATTCGTGAAGTAGTTAAAGTCCTGATCTTGAACAGCGAGCTGAATGCAGCTATGTTCTGTGGTAGAATAATGTGGTTAAGTGGGAGAATAACTGCACGTAAGAAGGATTTAAAATCCACTTTCATTAAACCACTATTATGTACAGCCACTTCCCAACTCGGGAGGGATAACAGAAAATAATGACCGCACTTGGGTCTAACTTGAACAATCAAATAATTTAAAATAAAAATAGAAATTAAGTAGTCGTTGCTCACAGAGCTATGAACGCGAGGTTGGCCTCTATGCTAAAGGATCAATGGTGCGCAGCAAGATTTAGCTAATACTAACGCACTTAGATTATTTCAATAAGTAATAGCGTAACAGCGCTAAGGCTTAGAATTTAAATACTAGCTAATCAGATGGACGTCGAACAGAGCAGCAGTGATCTGAGACTAAAAGCTCTCTCACACTGAGAAGTTCCTCGCTAACCTTTAAATACAAACTTGGCTCCACTTCAAATTAGCATAACGCTGAAAAGCGCGCTCATTCTAACGGGAAGTTGAAATAAGAACTTATAGGAAAGAGAAAATTAAGATAAAACTTTGTTAGTTTAAACTAAAACCTTACATATGATCTAAATTTTTCTGCAGAAGATTTTCAAAATTATGCTATGTATTTAGCAAAAGTTTTTATTTTTACTTTCAACATTTTTTTAGGACAAACTGAAAGCAAATTAGCAGGACTCATATGGTCTGTCGAAGTTAACTTCTTCCGTTTTCACTAAGTTCTCTTTCATATTTCACGTCAGAATGGATTAAAAATGTCATCTAACCATTTAAATCCTTTTAAAACTTTTATCTAATTCAGATTTACCAAACTATTCGCTATGTCATTACTTAAATTAACATTTCTGCAAAATGAAGCGAAACTGGTTTCCATCTAAAACATACAATTTATGATATGTTGTATTTCAACCAAATTCATTACAAAAATGGATGAACGGAATTCAGACGTATGTTATTTATTGAATCTTATGGGAATAAATCTACGAACTAAAAGCAACGTATTCGATACTCTAGTTTTTCTATCAACTCTAAGTCAAATTACGGTTACAGTAAATGATATAAGTACTATCTATAAAGATCTAATATATTCCTTATATGATAGAATAAAGATCACTCATTTTATCAAAATATTCCGTATTTCATTTCAGTCAAAAGCATGTTGCATTCATCTCTATATAAAAGATAAATTCGGATTGATTAGACGTACTTATACTGATGAGAAGTTTAAAAATTTTATTTTTTCTGCATCCATAGAACATAACTATATAAAACTTGTGAAAAATAAACATTCTTCGGAATTACAGAGGAAAGACAGCATTTAAATAGCTCAGCAAAATAAATGCTAAGACCAGAAAAGAAGCTCTTTTTTACCAGCTTGGAAACATTCTGAGCAATTTATATCCAATTAGTTTCATTTACTTCAAATAACCCGTCTCAGATGATCGTTAGTTTTGTCAGTGACAATTAAGTAAAATAAAAGGAGAAGAATATTTTAAAGCGTTTGTTATTGATTTTTCTGTTGTTTTTCATTCGAGATATATTTTTTCTGCTTTAGTTACTGGCGGATGATTTCATTACCAATACTTTTAAGTTTTAATGAGCCGTTCAGTTAAATTTTGGTTTTAACTAACTATCAGTAAAGGTTAATGATTTTAACTAGCTTGAGTGAACCGAAATTAATAGATAACGAGTATTGTAAAATATTTTATTTAAGCGTTTGTAAAATTCGTTTTTTGAGCTCAAATATTTCTTTATTGCTTACATTTGTATTTATTTACATTGATTTAAACACCGTACTAGGAAGTACATTTTCAAGTTATTGTGAAAATGCTTAAATATGAGAGTACAATAATAAAAGTAATTGTAAAATAAGGCACAGATAAAGAGTTTACATAATAGAAAAATAGTCTGTCTGGACATTGTATCCCTTTCCAAGTTCCAATATATCTCTCGAGGCTAAACGCATTACAGAATATCTCATCAGATTTTTTCATTCGTTCCAGTTTGCACCACATCCTCTAGAATACATGTAAATAAACTTAAAATTTTATATAACATGTACATAAGAAATTGCTAAACATGTTTCCTGTATTTCGACAGGATTATATTTCGTCATATATACTGATATCAGTAATAATTACGTAATTCTAATCAACATAACGCAAACATTTTTTGAATATAGGAAGTCCAAATTCTGAAGAGTTAGTTAATGTAATTAATTACGACCGAGAGCAAATCTCACTCTTTTGCAATGCTTCTATAGGGATTTTATGTTAACCTAAAGATAAGTAATATCTGCCCCTCTATAGTCTGATGCAGACAAAGAACGAAACTGGTTCTTTGTCTCTACAGTCTGATGTAGACAAAGAACGGAACGGAACAGTGTCTCACAGGCAAAGGAACCGTGGTTAAAAACATATCGTTCAAGCATTAATCAATTATTGAAGTATTTATTACGTACATGAACGATAAAGCTACGATGTACAATATGTTAAATGAATAAACTACGAAAAGCTTTGGTAGGTACAAGTAGGATATTCTGGCGATGAAGAATTAATCTGTTGACAATCTGAGTTTAATAAACCGCTAATATGAGTTTAATAAAAGGCGTTTTTATATTGGTTACCGTGTATTTGTTTTAGTTTCTGGAAATTAAAACATAATAAGCTGCTGAGTTTATGAACCAGTGAGTTCAATAAGGGGGTACTGTATCCAGTATATTTATGCATAGTGAAATTCATTATAATAAAACGTTTAGTATGTTGTCCAGAACTGAATGACACTGTGACCACTGGTATTAGTAAACTACATCAAAGTAAGAAGTGTTTGTTTGATAACACCAGTGCAGTTGATTTCATTTCGATTATTTACATTTTTGTCCCAACAAAATGCATTTAATTAATATTTTCTTCTTAAATACATATATGCATGTATGTATATATAAAATACAATCAAATAAGTTTTAAAATTAAATCGTTAAATTTAGTTATTATTATATTAGTGATTTTTAATTTGCTTTTGCAATGCTTCTCATTCAACCCCTCCTCCCGAAAAATATCCGAATAGATTTCTTTCGATGTCATATCAGTCCATGGGGATAAACAATGGCCACGTGTAAGGAAATGTAAACACATGACACTTTTATGTTAAAAATGTAGCATTTCAAGGCAAATCAATAGCAGCTTGAAGTCTAAGCTAAAATATTATGCAGTACGAAAGGAATATTTTTGGCATAAAAATGATTACTTAATATGTAACAAATATTGCATATGTTTCACATCTGAACAACTAAAGACTAAACGTGACGGAAATTTGCGAATCCAGAGTTTGGACAGAATCCAGGTGCTGCTGGCGTAGGCAGTAGAGAATGGATGTAATTTATCTATACTGAAAACTGAACACGTGAGTCCGTTCCAATTCAATATTCGCTAAAACTGAAGTTCACTTTAGGCAGGTTTGTCATTAATTAACTTTGTACAAGATAAATTATTTGGAGTTTCACATTATAACAGAGTAGCTCAGCTTGTTTAAATACTGAAATTTTACTTTGCAAACTATGAATATTTAATAAATCTAGGAAGCTATTTAATAATCTCCACGGTAGAGATTTAGCTTAATTAAAAAGTGTGTATTTTTTGTATATCATTTAAAAGTTTTACCAGATTCTGTTTCCTTCATCAATAACTTCAAAATTTCTTTTAACCTTTCGGGAAAAAATTATTGCCACCTTATTCAAATTATGTCTCAGAATAAAAAGCAAAAGTAGAACTAACCTCCATTTTCAGTTCTTTTTTATACAGGTCCAAGAAGTGTGAAAGCTCTGAGGTGTGTCACAAAAGTTTTAAATTTAACTATGCATTTCAAAAAGGAAATTCAGAATGGTACCACATAATAGCTTAAATTTAGGATGAAAGCAACAATGCATTTTATTTGAGGTTGTAGCAAACTAAGCTTTAGAGGAGTGCTTAGGTAATAGTCATAATAATAACAATTATAATGTTTATAAATTACAATCAAAGTCAGCATGCCACTAAATCACAGAGATTAACTATTTCATCAAACGGAAGTATTTGATATTGATCTAAAAGATCGTGCAAGAAAAAATTCTAAACAATTTCTAAGATTTGAATTAATAGCACTTATGTACTCTAATTAACAAAAAATCATTTAAACTCAAAAAGTTGATTTTCCATGTTAAAGTATTTTAAAAAAAGAAAGCAACTAATAACGCACAATTTAGTAAATAAATTCTGCAACTGTAAGTGCTGTTATCATCAGAAGATCGCGCTTAGCGACGCTGTTGTTCTAAAGATGTAGTTAAACTTTCGCTTTTATTTCCAATTAAAGTTTACAACTTTTGCTCTCTTATTAGTTTTCTTTTTTTTGAGGGGGTTCTAGAATCACTCTTTCATTTCAGACTTTGGAGATACAATCGCTTTCCGTACTCCGAAAATAATTATGTATCAGAGGCATTAGAAATGAGCAATTTATTTACTTACAGATTAAAAACTTTTAAGTGAGCTGAAGCAAATAAACCTGTGCCAACGAAGTATGCTTTATTTTAAGCTGTTAAAGGAACTTTATAAAAGTTTTATAATCATATCTAATTCGTTTTTCGGTTTCAAACATCTAGTATTAAATGTCCTCTTCAGCTGTTCGTTTACTTTTTATCAATGGCACTTAAATATTAAGATAATGAAAGAGAAAAGCATTGTAGAACACAAGTTTATTTCTAGATACTTAGTTAGGTCTTCATTTATAATTTGCTTTTATTTCACAATATTTATTTCTAGACTTAGAATTATACAAGTCGTTTGCCCCGTTTTGTAGTGAATTTTTGGCGAATAGATCTGCACTGTGTTTCGTGATTAAAATAAATGTACTTTCTGAGGATCATTTCTCCCAACTTTCAATCTCCCCTTTGATTTTCAAAATAACAGGGCTTTCCTTTAAAACCTAACTATGGATTCTCATGCCCTCCCTATTTCACTCTTTTCTATATTTTATTTATTTATTTATTATTACTATTATTATTATTTTAATATGCGTTTACATATCGCTTTTTTTTGGCACTCCGCCGGCTATATAGGCGATTTGGGAAAAATAAACAGACGTTGAAGGAGTTTGAATGAAAGAAAGCTATTTAATCTTTCTCGCTCTCTATTATCAGTTCACAAGACATTTTTAATGACTTATTGCACTCCCTTTTACGTGCTCTTGTGGTATAAGTGGTTAGCACACCCAGTTAGCATTTGAAAAGACGTGATTCAAATCCTAGGGAGACGCAGTTGATTTTCACTTAATCATATCTCAATTTCGAAAATCCAGTAATCTCTACAATGGCTACGGAACTAAAGAATCGAACACAATAACTCATACTTACCAAGCTTTGATCGACTGGTCTTGTGCCTCTCCCGGCTGCCTTTTAAGTGGCAGAGAATGAAAGGAAGTATCCGATTCCTGTATTCTTGCTAGCATGGTGTACGTCCAACTGGCAAGTCGGTCGTATCCTGCAAGTAAGTCGGCGAAATCCTGAGACAGTCACAATCGATTTCTCATGTTTTGTGGTTTCTAGCTGCGTAATAATACTGCGTGTTTACTAACTTTTGCTAACTTTGCTAAACTTCTCTACTTAAATGATATTGATGAATAGTGCAATAATGATGAATTATCAATAGCGGGCTAGAAAAAAATGATGAACCTTACACTTCATAGATTTTTAAAGTTTAAATATCTTTAATTCTCCTGCCAGATGCTTGTTAGTTAAGCATTTGCCGGAAGTGGCGAAACCCCTCATTCTTCTAACCATCTCGTCATCGAGAATGTTGCCTATGATGCACCACAGGGGGCGGCAGAATCTTTTTATCAGGAAGGAAGACGTATAATATTACTGATTATACCTTTTCCTTGCGGATAAAAAGATCCGTACCTTCTCCGGAATTACATCAAGGACAAGTGTTACAGCAATCGGTCCTTCTCTGTCATACCAAACAAGGAGCAGGCTTTTAATATTTTAAAACTGTTCTTTTTACCTTGAATCAACTGATTTTCTTTTGAGAGAAGAGACTTTTATTAGAAACAAAAATATTGTAAATATCACGAAACTGTTTTATTATGTTTATATTTTTATGAGAAAATGCATCTTTCCAAATATTTGTTTACTGCTTTTCTAATGTACAAGTAATTTTTAGCAGTTTTCCTTTATCAAGTGAAATATCATTTTACTTTTGCTTAGAAATTTAATTACATAATTTTGACAGTATTTTCTAATTACCATTAACGCAATTATTTTTCAAAAATGAAAGAGTAATCTGTTATTCAAAGTTTATTTAGGTATGGAATATTTAAATTTTAATGTTTAAGTACAGCAGACAAAGTTTTAGTTTCAAAATGTATGAACATACATATGAACGCGGGTATACAAGACACAATGAAATTTAGCTTCAAAATACCTTGGTATGTTTTAAATATCATATAGATAATACTTTCAGATCGAGATTTTTTTTTCAATATTTTCTTTCTAAAATATGTAACCAAATCATGTTTCTTTGAAATTGATAAAACTTCCGATTTGTATATTAATTTACATTAAAATTATAGCAATAAGTAGTTAGTTTTCCATTTATGTAACCTTCCTCATAAAAATTAATGTCAGATGCTCTTGATTAAAATAAAAAATAGGTTATTTATTTATGCATTAAGAGATTTTACTTTATTTAATGTGTTTGTTTCAGTTAGAGTATTGAGCAGTTTTCTTAAAATGTTCTAAAGGACAATTAGATTTTTTGAAAAATTAGTATCTTTCAATTTTCGTTTTACATTATCGTTTACAAAACATCGTTTTTAACTTTTTCTGATAGTATTAATCTTAATTTAAATAATTTATTTCAACGTGGTATTTATAGTAAAAGTAAGAAACTTATAAATCTTGATCTTTAGATGGATATTATGACATTAAAGTACTTTTGATTAAACGTCAATACGAATATATCCTAGAACTTCAGAATGTAAATAATAATAACTATTTACTTAAAAATGCTTTTGTACAAGTTTGGCCACAAGTAGGATAAAACTATGCTAAAAAGTTAAAGACAAATTCATCATAGCAGAAATAAAGTTTTCTGACATCTGTCAATTTTCACTACAAATCTTTT
>KK117107.1:97494-163309 GCA_000611955.2 Stegodyphus mimosarum | reverse complement strand
GTATACAAATATATATATATATATATATATATATGGTAAAGTGACCACATTTTCATTCAGACAAAGCGGGACAGATGGGATGAAATGGGAATTATAATTTAGTTATGAAAGCATTTATAACACCGTACCATATAGTCTGTTTCGGTTTTTTTATTTAAATGGAAATTCTTTGCTTAGCTCGTCATTAAATTTGCATTCTCTTTCTTTACTCATCTTCAAGGGTAAATACTATAAATAAGTAATTTACTACAAAGGCTAAAAAAGAGTACTAAATTTTACATTATTGACCGTTACGCTGTGGTGTAATATTGCCCTTTCTTCGTCGTCAAACAAATAATGAATCTAACGTCAAATTAAAAACAACAAACCGCACTGTCTAACTGCAGTCCGCACTTATATGCATTAAGACAAGACCAACACGGATTTGATTTACGTCGATACAGACAAAAAAAAGAAAAGTGTCACAAAAGTAGGAACTTTTCAAAAACGTGACCTTCGACGCCGGTTCGACAATCATAGCCACTCCTGCTTTTAGGCAAAGCTTTCCTTCTTAACAATATATATTCTTTGACGAGACATAACGACAATGATTGACCACCACCGAGTAAATCTAACTCGCTACATCGGTTTATTTAGCACCGGTTAGCACGCTTCACTATAATAATGAATAAATCATAGGTAATATATTTTTACAGTGCATTTAAAATAAAAAAAATGCAGATATTTTCTGAAAAGCGGGACATTTTTAAAAATCGGTGGGACGCCAAACAGTCCTCCAAAAAGCGGGACTGTCCCGCCAAAATCGGGACGTGTGGTCACTTTAATATATGGTCATTCGTCTCTACAACTTCTCCCATCATCCCACATCTGGCAACGGCAGCAACAGTTAGATGATTCTTCAAGCCGCGTGAGAAAATTAACAGGATTCAGCTAGATGAGGTTTGGCCGTTACGAAGAAGCATTGATGATGGTGTTCGAGAACTTCATCGTTTCTTTGATGAGGAAAGCTACTCTATTTTGATAATGAACTGAAACTTTCACCTCATGTTTCATCTTACTTTCGTTCATTCTATTCACTGTACATATCATCCTCATGCTTACTATTTCATTATTAAAAAAGCTACTTAACGCCACTATGTTTCCTCGTTATCAAGCGTAACCTCATCCTACATATATATACCTACACACATAATATAGTATCGTAGTATTCAGTTGTTTAGCTCTAAGTATAAATTGTTTGCATGTGAGAGTCTGCCTCTGTCTGCTGATTTGTTACTTACACAATACCTTGTGTGTTTTTGATGAGTGATGATTCGTTTGACTCATGAAGATGGGTTGGGTTGGGTTATTCAATTATGGCAAAGCACACGAGGGCTATCTGCCTAAAGGGAGGGATGCCTTCGTGGAGGACTTTCTAAGGGAAACTGGCTCGTATACACGTTACACATAGGGAAAACCACGAAAACGCCCATGCAGCCAGCCCGTTCGCGGGATTCGAACCTCGGACCGAACTACCAGTGTTCAGCGTCTTTACCGCTCGGCCGCTGGTGGGCCCGACTCATGAAGATGAAACAGCATAAAAAAGAAAGAGTAAATGTAGTAAGTGTCACCTTGCTATTTTTATTTCACAATTAAAATGCAAAAATTGCTGCAAATATCAATTTTAATTTTTGAAAAATACTTTATGATTTAAAAATGTACTATTACAATTTCATTTCGAAATTCAAAAAGGAAAATTTCGGTGAATGCATTATTTCTAAAAATGATATTGAATTAATGTAAATTTCTAAGCTTGTTTTCGCTAATGCATATTCGCATTTTTTAACATACTAGTTATCGAACTGCAATATACACTGGAAAAACTTAACAATGTTAAAACAATCATACATTTAAAGGTAACTGATCTCAAAATGAAGCAAAAAAAGATCAGATTTTTGGATAAAATTTCCTAATCCATGAAGAAAGATTTTTATTCTACGCTAATGCTTTTTTATCTTTCAATGAATGTTAGGAGCGTAAGCTAGCTTGTTTAAAAATTAAGAGCACAATTAAAAATAAAATTCTATAATTGCCTAAAAATATTAGAGAAAACTTGAACTTGATGGTACATCTTTGTTCCACTGCTCGGAAGATTTCGAAATTTATTACCAAATTTTGTACTGAATTCATGCTTTTCTAATTTACTGAATTAAATAAGGCTTTTGCGTTTTGACTTGTAACATGTACTTTTTAAAATTTTGATCCATCGCAAATTTCCTTGTTAAAATTTTGTAACTTGTTGTACTTGTTAAATTTTTTTGTAAAACATGTACTTTTTAAAATTATGATCCATCGCAAATTTCCCCATCACATGATCATATCCTCTTCATTACATCGCTTTAAATTTGCTTGTTCAAACAATGGTACAATAAATTTTAACTTTATTTATTTCAAGAAAAATGATTTCAAGTTAGTAAAACAGCGGGCTTAAACGCAAGTTTCACTTCTTCAGCAATAAAAATTCCTTACAAATGTGAGAGAAGAACAAAAAACAATAAACATGCGGAAATAAATGGTCGACGTAAAATAAAGATAAAAATTAAGAACTACAGCTATGAAACCTAGGGAAACTCTGTTATTAGAATTTTGAAAGCAATAGGAATAACTGAAGCCACTTTGAAGGGATATGTTATAAATTCTAGTTTTTTTTTTTTTTTGCTTTATTCTGTATATAGCTGTCTTTTCCTCTTAAATTATTTTTAAGCAGAAAAGACAGCTATGACGTAAAAGCATGACAATGTAAAGCGGGACAAATATAAGCTTAGAATTTTATCTAAGCATTATTTTGAAGCAAGAATCCACTTCTGGAGAGATATCAATCAGACCTAATTTCTTTCTCAAACAATTCGAATTACAATCATAATTCAATAAGTTTTAAAAAAAATGGTCTGTTATGTCTAAGCTTCGGACTTTTTAAAGGAACAGTTAGTTCCATACTTCATTCATCCCCTCCATAATTTGATTTCTTTTCTCATTACATTCGCTGAATTTTATGACTGACATCAATTATTTTCGCTGATGATTTCTCTGATCTTTCTAATTTGTTCATGTGACTGTAAACATTTATTCAAACAGGGAGGCTTTGATGGTAGGAGACACTTCATTCCTGTGCCATGTGCTAAGCATGCTTTGACTGGACTGTGTTTCTTCTCGTGCGATTTTAATGTTTCTCTTTAAGTTCAGAATCATATACGGCACATGATGCGATCCTTGAAAATACTCTCTTTCAGAAAAATTAAAATCTGTGTACATAGAAAAATATTTCTTGAAAATAGCGTTATTTATCAAAATTATTAAACGAAATATATTATGATTTATGTTAAATATTATACATTTGGAAATATGTTATTTTAAAAATAAAATATTTATTTCATTTTTTGTGAGTAGTATTTTAAACAAAATAAAAAGAAGGTAAAATTCGATTTATATAATAGCAACGATATAATAATATAGCAATATCATCAAAATTCTTCAGTTGAATATACTGTTGCGCGCGTACGGGTTTGTTATGGATTGAATGCACAAGTCGTTCAAAAGCTAATAAAATCTATTCTTTTCACAGGAAATAAAACAAAATACTGAAGTATTTCTTCAGAGATATTCGTACAATATCACCAACGTATATCTCAAGCGTTAAACAGAATTCAATTCAAAACAGATAAAGTTAATCCAATCTCACAGCTAATTTGCTACAATCAATAATGCTGTGATTGATAGTAAACAAACAGTAGCTCGCTTAAAACAGCTACAACCGAGTTGAGGTATTTTAATTCGGCTTTTATAATCTTTTTAATTATTTACTAGAATATTTTGGTAAAACATCGATTTTTCTCGATATTTGTGAAGGGCAACAGAAATTACGAGATATTTATTTATTAAATATTAAATGCACGCGCTCCTTTATTTTTACTTTTCCCACCTAGCTATCTATTCAAAAATCGTCCGCGCTGCACAGTAAAATAAAGCAATTACAATTCCAAATAAATAGATAAATAAATACGAAATCCGTAACACTGCCCGCTTCCCAAGAACTGCACGTCCCGGGCAGTACAATCCCTGTACAGGAAGCTAAATTTACAACTAAGGCATCAATGCAATAATAAACATTACAATAGCAAAATAAACAATAATTGCAATTAGTAACTTTCAGCAAATCAAATACTATCAATCACCAAATGCAAATCAAATGCTATCAGATACTAAATAAAAATCAAATACTACTATCAAATGCTATTAAATACTATGAAATGCTAAATACAAAAAGAACCATGGTCTTATACTATTTACAATTACACACACTACGTACTATGGCCATAGTAACTAACCTGTCGTAATGAACGACTTTAGGTTTAGAGTTCGATGACTTAAGGATCCGAACAACGACGTCGTTCAGCCTGTTTAGGACTGTGTACGGACCATCCCAAGGTGACTGTAGTTTCGGACAGAGTCTATTCCGTCGAGTCGGATTTCACAATCACACCTTGCCTCCTTCGTTGAAACGATGGCCAGTAGCTCTCGTTTCGTAGCAGATCTTCATTTTTTTCGTCGCCAGGTTGACTCGATCACGTGCAAAACGGTGCATCAGTGCATCACTTCAAAGCCTGCCTGGACATCTTGATGTATTTCTCAGGCGATGAAGGCGCATCTGCAGGGCGGCCAAACAAGAGATTACAAGGGAGACGAAGACCAACGAGCATCTGGGATGGAGAATTGCTGATAGTCTTGGGTTTCTCTTCGACCCTAGTATGATTTCGACAGCTTTCTGAGCAGGAGCTTTCAGACAACGGGTGGCATTTCGAGGTGAGGATCCCTTTTGATTATGAATAGATATTTCCTCCAGTTCTAAAAACAGTTTGTTGTTTTTGAAGTCCAAGGAAATATCGTATTTCCTTAAAAAGTCCAATCCGAGTATGCAAGTATCTGTAATATCTGCCACATACGTCGTGTGATGGTAAGCGGCACTTCCAAGCTTGATGTTCACGTTTAATTTCCATTAAACGTCCATTTTCTCGCCGGAAGAAGTCTCGAGGGTAAAACACGATGGCGTCCAAATCGGCTTATCTTCAAATCGTTGAGCTAAATCTTTGCGAATGAGGGTAACATTAGCTCCTGTGTCGGTGATCACATTGCAAGGAACGCCATCGATATGCCCATTAATGGATAGTCCATTACTGTTGCTCATCACTGCAGAAATCTTTAAAACAGGGTTTCTCACTACCGTTGAAACTCCGCTAAGGGCTATTGTCATTAATTTGCTTTCTGCTTCGTTGCTGGGAAAGGATCTTATTTTCCGTGCCCTGGGGCGTTCTGCAGTTCCTTCGTACGTGGCCTTCAGCTCATAGTTCCAGCACTTTGGTTTCTTGTCATTTCGTTTCCATCTCATGGCGTTTAATTGTCTGTTTATATCGTCCGTCTTATTTTCCGTGCTCTGGGGTGTTTTGCAGTTCCTTCGTATGTGGGCTTCAACACCACAGTTCCAGCACTTTAGGGTCCGTTTCGTGTCACTAATATATCGTCTCAAGGCATTAATTTCTTCAGATAAATCATCTCAACGATCATGAATTGATCCACTGGTTTGTGGACTCGCACAGCTCTGACTGGGTAGCGATCTCTACGAATTGCTCGCTGGGCTGCCTCGAATTTCACGGCACTTTTTATATCTTTACCATCCGTCATTCGTAGAGCTTTCTGTATTTCAGGATCACGGAGGCCGTCGATAAAGTATTGCAGGGACAGTATTTCCCTTGTTTCTCTTGGGCACTCCATAAAGGCGAGGTGAGACAGCCTTTCAACATCCGTGGCGAATTCTTGGAGTGTTTCGTTGGGGATCTGTTGAGGGGATTTTAATTTAAGCCTACTATAGTTCTTCAAACATTTCTCCCGAAGCGTAGCCCCAATGCGTCGGACAGAGTCTTCGAAGTCTAGTCCCTGGTTTTCGGGAAGGGTCTGCAGAATATCCGCTGCATCTGCTCTCAGAGAAGCAGCGAGATGACAGGCCTTAGCTTGTGCATCTCATCCATTCGCATCCGCAACTATAGAAAATTGCGTCTTATAAACTTGCCAAGATGTCTTCCCATCATATGTGGATAACTTCAGGGAGGAACGAGAAGGCATGGGTAAGAATTTAAAACTATTGGTATTGCTCCCTGCCGTCCCTACGAATTTCTTTAAGGTATCAACTTCTTTGACAACTGCAGAACGTTTTCATCAATTTGTTGTTCCATTGCAGAAGCTCTCTCTTCTATTCGTTGTTTCACAGAAAAAACTCTGTAATCGATTTGTTGTTCCACGGCAGAAACTCTCTCTTATATTTGATCCTTGACATAAGAAACTTTATTTTCAACCTCGTCTATCCTGCCTTCCATAGCCTCAAATTTATTTTCTATTATGCAAGTAATTTACTTTTTCATTTCTTCTTGACCTCCTTGAACGGCTTTCATCTCCTCTTTAACGGATTCTTGGTCAGCTTTAATTTCTTCTTTAAATGCAGCAAAGGCTGCCATAAACTGCTTTAATTGTTCTTCCGTTGCTCTAGTTAAAGGCATTCAATCCCACTTTTGACACCAAAAATTGTTGCGTGCT
This sequence comes from Stegodyphus mimosarum, assembly GCA_000611955.2. NCBI lineage: Eukaryota > Metazoa > Arthropoda > Arachnida > Araneae > Eresidae > Stegodyphus > Stegodyphus mimosarum. Next base: position 156,688 of record KK117107.1, on the reverse strand, counting down.
TAAGTGTTCGTTATGGATTGAATACACAAGTCATTGAAAAGTTAATAAAATTTATATTTTTCACACGAAATAAAACAAAATACTGAAATATTTCCTCAGAGTTATTAGTACAATATCACAATATCTCAAACGTTAAACAGAATTCAATTCAAAACAGATAAAGTTAATCCAATCTCACAGTGAATTCGCTACAGTCAATCACAGCATTAAGTAAACAAACAGCAGTTCGCTTAAAACAGCTACAACTGAAATGAGGTGTTTTAATTCGACTTTTATAAGCTTTTTAATTATTTACTAGATTATTCTCGTAAAACCTCGATTTTTCTCGATATTTGTGGATAGCACCAGTAATTACGAGATATTTATTTATTAAATATTAAATGCACACACTTTTTTATTTTTGCTTTTCTGACGTAGCTTTCTCTTCAAAGATCGTTCGCGCTGCACGGGAAAATAAAGCAATTCCGATTACAATTCCAAATAAATAGCTAAATAAATACGAAATCCGTAACAATACATATTACGTTCTTAAACAGAAATATTTGTTGGATGTCTTTTCTCATTTACATGCAGATTAGTTAACGTGTGTATGACATTGGAGCGCTTGTAATTTAGTGAAAGAACTTTCAGCGGCTACGCCGAGCTTCGGGTTATTTTCTTTTTCAGCTTTTAGAATTATTTAGCTCAGCTTTAGCTGTTTGCTAGCCATGTTGCTCGCGCATTTAGAATCATAAGCCAAACTTTGATAGAAGTTTCCATTTGAATTTCGAATGTTAATTACCTTAAACTCTTACTTGGATACCTTAAATTCCACAAATGTAATGTTCTTTTAAGCACCAGCTGTACCTTACGTAAGTTTTAAATTTTAATAAAAATGTTTGTTTAAAACTTCTTCTTAGTTCAAGTTGTTTTTAAAAGGACGAGGCGATAAATCATTTGATGGTGTCACATGGAAATAAAATGAGTTTTTGAAAGCAACTGGTTTTACCCTAAGGTAATGAAGTTACTCAACTGTTTCAAATATTATTATTCGGCTGTGAGAAAAACTGAACTTTTGTCTTAACTATAATATTTTTGTAATTTGAAACAGTCATTTCGTTTTCTAAAAATTTAATTCATGATTTGGTTAAAAGTTAGAAAGAGAAAGAGTTTTCTATGTAGTAAGTACACTCTACAGAAAGCACAGTTATTTCTGAGTTCTTATACCAGTATTCTTTTTCCCCATAAATATACGAAGAGCTCCAACAAATGTGTTTTGCACAAATAAAGAAAAATTCCAAACCTTATTTCTTTGATAAAACTGAAAACATGCTCGACGTCTGATGGCAGAATTCCGTGTTGACGTTTCCTAAATAGTTCAACTTCTTATTCTCGTGGGAATACAGTTCCCTTATATTCTTAGAAAATCCTTTTAACAGAATTCTTCCACTCAAATTGGAGCTCAGGGCAAGAACAAATCAGATAAATTTCCGCTTGCATTACGATTTTATGAAATAAAAAAAAACTGTCAGTCACCGAATTCGTGCATAAAAGAAAAGAAGTACTAAACTTTAATTACGCTTGAAGGGAAGTTAAATATTTCTCTTTGCTATCCGCGAGGAGATCTCTAAAGAAAAGATTTCGAACATTGAAGTAAAGAGTGAGCTTTTATTATACTCCTTTATCTACTTTTTTGGACCCAAGTATCAAATTTATTCTGCATTGCTGTTTGATTTTACTAAGTTTCCTGTGGATAAGAGCTTGCTTTACAGCAGAAGTTTCATCAGAGTAGCCGCTTTTGAAGTTGTTTGATTACAGTCACAAATGCACCATATCTTTAAAAATATTTAACGGCCAATTTACAAGTCTGATATGTAAAGTAAGGAAACTTTTAACCAAAACGTGTGGAGCATTTCAATTATAACACTAAATTTAATTATTAAACATATTCTTAAATACATCTATCTTTTAATTTAAGCATTTCACTTTTTTACAGAACACTTTCTCCAGCATTAATTGGCATTTATAAGTATTAATCAGCGGAATCCCTTTCAGTAGCAATCAAACTCAACTACAGGAAATACAAGTTTTCCCACTTTTATAAAAGTAATGTAATTATGTGAAACTTTCAGAAACAGAAATGGTGTAAAACGAACAAGCAAATGCCATTAATTTACATATAAAGCTCTTCAATAAATATTTCCTAGGGTTCTAAAATTTTCACCAAATCGCATTAAATAACTCACAAATCACAAAATAACACTATAATGGAAAATGTCATGAAAAATACAAGTCTTTATGAAATAAAAATAATGTATGTACTGCATAATTTCGCTTTATGAAACTGAGAACAGTATGAACACAAAGGAAGAGGGTGGCAGTGATGATACTAGATTTATTTGTGTGGTGACTTGTTTAGCAAGGTAATATAAAGACGCTGTATTGCAAGACCGAAATGGCGAAGACCATCTATGTTGCTGATCTTGACCCTTCAAATCTGAATTTTCTGTTTTCTTGTCTGCCTTTCCCAGTAATGAGAATGGACATTTGTTTTCTATTTTCATTGATGTGAAAGATTTGAAATATGATAGATTACCGCAGGTAAAGAAACATTCTTCAGTCCCATCCTTACAGCTGATTACCGATTTTTCCTATTCTTAAAAATGTTCTTTCAGATACCGTAAGAAACGCTAATCTAAATCTTTCGTGAAAGGAGAATAAAGCCATTTTTTGTAAATCTTGCAGTATTTGGAAAGAAACTCAAAGTATCTAAAGCTCTGGGGTCTTAAGCATTAAGGTATGATAATCCTACCTGATTTGATAACGCAATAAAAATTATTTTGGGAATTCATTTGTTAAAAGCGACGTTGATACCAGTGAAATATAACTTGTAATAAGAGATCTTTCGCTTTGCAAGTATGAGAGTCCTTGCTGTACATTTTACTAATTGAAGAATACCTCATGGATCCATATTTCTTTCTCTAAATCTGAATAGCCTAGATCGTTTCTGCGGTGGATGAAATTATGAAGTGATTTTCAGTTCTGTAACCCTTGCAAAATGTCATTACGATATTACCGCCGAATTAATTTTAACTTGACAAATTTAGATGGAATTAGTAAATTAACAAGATTAAGCCCGGGATCTATTGCAGTTCTAAAATATAGTGGACAAGACTTCTAATAATTGCTGCTGATGTTTGATTTATAAATGTTCTCAAAGTAATTACCTTAAATGAACATTTCTGTCCACGACACCTGTATTTTGCAATATAAGCAAATAGAGTTATGTTTATGGTTTACATCGTCGTACCCTAAAAAGCAAAGTAATCTAACACTCCTTTAACTAAAATATTTTTCAATGTACCTGTTATTTTTGTTCAATCTTATAAATGTCTCCTTTTCTACTATGAATTCTACTTTCCATCAATGTTACGTTACATTACATACATTTTGTTACCAACCAAGTGCATTAGTTATATACAGAGCGTGGAAAATGTTGTCATTCAACATCCCATAACATCTTTAATTTGTCTTTTTAATTTGTTCTTTAAAGTTAAAACTTGTAACTTTACATTATGTTAATCCAACTAGTTATTATGATTTAGATCTTTACTGTCACATCTCTCTTCTGTGTCCCTACCAAAATAGTAAATCAAGTTAAGCCCATTTAAGTGAGAGTGTTGGACTGTAAATTACAGCGTGTTTCTGCCCCTCGAGGCTACGTTAAAATTGTATTGTTTGGCTTTGCATTATAGTTTCAGGCATTTAAACTGTTACACCACTGAGAAGTTTGAGCCAAAAAAGCTTCGCGCTAAATCAGTTGGTAAGCCTTTGGCTAATAGACTGTTGCTTTAAGTTCTATCGCTACAAGCGGTCAACCGATTTGTCAAGCACGAGACGTGCATTTATATTCCAATTCTAATTTAATAAAAAGGTTTATCTTAAAAAACCTTCTAAAGACATCGTAGTTATTTTCAGACGAAGAGATAATTCGCTTTAAGTCTGTTAGGAGTTTGGACTTAGTCCATGCTATCTAAGAACACTAAACTGTACACTTCCTAAACAAATGAGCAAGTTAAAAGCAATACACATATATTTTAATACTTTATATTTTTATTTCTGAATACTCGTTTATGATATAATTTATAATTTATGATATAATAATATAATTTAATACATATTCATATGGTCCATTTGAATGATAATTATCGTGAACATACTAAAATTAATCAAAATTTCTTTCATATCTATTATAAAGTATCTTGACAAAGATAATAATTTCGTGTTGCCTGAAGATGATTGGATCTGTCCTTTTCTAGAGTGTTTTGACTGTTACTAACTCTAAAGTTGGTTGTGGAAGGAACTTCAGGTTTCTTTTAAATTTTAGAATTTGTCTTGCTACCGTGCTTAAACTTTTAACATCATGTTTCTTGGGTAATCCATGCTAATGAGACGCAAAATATGCAAAAGCAGCATATTTGTTTAAGGTAAAGCTTATCTCTTATATAATTATTTTTGAAGAAAAAAAGTTAAGTTTGGATTACCCTTACTGAAATTTATCTTTTTTTATTGCATATATTTTAAAACCTTAAGCCAAATGTAATTAGGTGTTTTCGCAAGTAAATTAATATGCTTAAGCTAAAACTAAATTTAATGCACTGTAAGTTGACTCAGTAGAATTGATTTTTATTTAAGCATTCGGTGTTCCAGACGTTTACAGACTTGTAGCAAATGTAAAATTCCTTGGAGTTCAACTCGTGAGCCCTAGATATTGCTTTTATAAATACTTCCGCGTAAAATAGCATGCCATAATTATAAGTGCTAGTAAATCATAAATGTTTGCTTTATTTTAATCACATATTAACTGCCATCTTTAATTTCATTTCTGTTTAAATCCAGCTAATGAGAGGGAGATTTAACTTCTGTAAAAATGTTTAGAATTACACTTTTAGAACAAAACAAACTTTCAAAAAATTTCAACTCAACAAAGTTTCTTGATGTATGTTTTCGAGGTTTACTCAAAGAGAAAAACATTTTTACATTCTCGTCGAAATGTGAATTTGCAACAAATTATTACAAGGACTTAATAGATAATTTTCAATTTTCATTCTGTCCTGTCTACTCTTGATACTGCGTGCACAAATTCGTTCACTTGATAAGAAGATGCAGATTAGCTGATGAGAAGTTAAAAATAAATACGCATAGGCACACGGATAAATGATGCGGATTTGTTATTAAGCTATATTTTCCTGTCTTGATAACCATCTTTCTGCGAAATAAAATTGGGAAAAGTTTTAGTGATAATTTTTGAAACTATAGTGATCATTAGCAGTCACATAAAGAAGAGTTTTCATATGTTTCATTGAAATCAAGAGGATTTATAGCTTAAAAAATGTTCGTTAACCCATTCCTTGTCAAAAATATTGACAAACCATCATAGAACTTATTCCACGCTTCATTTTGCATTCAAGTAACATGATTCGTCTTATTACGTAAAAATACTGCCGTAATTTCTTTTAGTTATGTATTGCAAAAATGTAGAATGAGTATTTTTGTGAAAAGTTTGCCAAGCATTTCGCAATGCTATGAGCTTTCTTAATTGCTGTTCATGACAATAACACAATTTGTTGTACATTTTCTTTTAATTATCCGGCTATTTCTCATTCATGAATCCTAAATTATCTTCTCTAGTTAAATTCAGAATTTGGTTTTGAAAAATAGGAATAGCACGATATTCACCTTGCAGTTTAAATTTCATCTGTTTTGGATTGTGCTAAATAGGTCTACAATAAAAAAATATATAGGAACCACTATTTTGAAATTTGATTATGTAAAATTCCATAAAAACTAGCAGCTAACAATGGCATGAATGCTTTCTTGGAAAGCCTTTTGAAATAAAACCATATGTAAAAATATTTTAATATAATAATAGGAAATTCACAGGTTTCAAAAGTTTAAAAATTCGTTTCTGCTACTCAATATTGCCTGAAATATTTTTCAGCTTCTAGTAACCTGTAATTTATCATTCCATATATAATTTCAGTGAAATACAGTACTGAAAATTTGTATTTTGCTTTATATTAAATGTTATAAACACGTAATTTCAGCAAGACATATGTTAATTTACCCTGTGACCTTAATTTACAGCTATTAAATTCAAGTATTCTAATTTCCATGAATCTTAAGTCCTTAAATTTTCATAAATAATTTTAAATTGATTATTTTATTTTAGTTGCGTTTATATTTAACTACAATTTCTAGGCGATCTTCTCGTTTTTAACATATCATTAAATAACCGACCAATAAAGAAATTATTCAGCAAGATCAGAGCTATAACATTACTTAAATATTAATTTATTGCGTGAAATTTGAGAAGAAGAAATAAAGTTGTTTTCTTTAAAATTTTTCACAAATTTTCTTTGGTTGTATAATTTATCAATGCAATAAATGATGAAAATTTACTTGCTGACCCATATTTAAAACTTAAATTATTTTGTCATTGTGCTTTCTGTTACGTTAGGCGTTGAATATATCGAACGACAGTTTCTAGCTTAACGTAATTTTCTTAGTCTCGCAGTACTTCGCTCCCCCCATGCAGATGTTGGGAATTCTCTGTCTGATATAATTATTTACGGTATGTATCTTCTCATGCTCCATTTTCCTAAATCCGATAAATAAATTTCATACGTTATGCTTCTAGAGAATTATTTCCTTATTATGAGAATTGTTTTGAATTATTTCCACAGAAATAGTTGCTCTACTGTGTCTAATTTTATAATAAAGAAGATGTTTAAAAGTTAAACAATGTTCTTTAACGCCCGATTTCCTAAAAGCATTAATGGCCTCTGAGAGCTTTCCTCTTCAAGCAGATAATGGTGAACTGAAATTAGATATGGCTATAATTTCTATTTTGGGAAGATTGATAGCAAAGATTTCGAAGTACATGGACACATCCCATTTCATTTACTATTCAGCAAATCGATATTTTGAATGACACAATAAAATTAACTATTAAGCATTAGACGATGGATATTTGTTCCCTCTCCGTTTTAAATATTCGAATTGTATGAACGCAGCCATTTTCAGATAATAATCTTTGAAAATGACAATTATATTTCTACGCATGACAGAAGATCGGTTAATATTTTGTATCAGTTTCACGAATGATGTCCTAAAATTTGCCTTTTCCCTTAATAATTTTAGATTTTTTAATTTAAGTAACTGTTTCTTTAAGATTGCTAACATCATCAGCAAAGAAATTCTTGTAGTTTGCGAAGCTGTGTATCATTTATAAGGTATTTCTCCCGCCTTCTTCGCATGCCTTCGTTGTGTAGTTATCAGCAGGCTGGGAGTGTTTTCCAGAGGTCTGTGGTTCGAGACCCGGCGAGGGCATTACTCATTTTTCGCATCGCCTGTTTTCAACAAAAAAAAAAGTACCTATGACTCTACAAGTGGCGACCGAACAAAAAGTGGTGGATGATAATTCTCCACCACCGCGATTTGGCAATTGGGTCCCCTAATACCCCAGTCGCTCTTTAAAAGGGGTAAATAGTATATAAGCTATTTCTTTCGCCTTGTTCTCATGCCTGCGCGGTGTAGTGATCAGCACGCTGGGCGCGTATTCCAGAGGTCAGTGGTTCGAGACACGGCGAGGGCATTGCTCATTTTTCACATCTCCTGCTTTGAAAAAATTACCTAATGACTCTACAGCTTCTTAACTGTTATAAATGGCCACTTTCTTAAAGTACGATTAAATTAAACAAACACAAACTACATCTGAAAAATGTATCTCACTGATGATATAGAAATTTAAATACTTTTCTTGATTTATTCTAGATCGAAACTCGCAATAACTAAAATATCCTTCATTCATTGCTTTATAAAGATAATTTTTTCATCAAAAATATAACGGTGTTTAGTCGACAGTAAAACATATGTGCTAAAGAATACACGAAATGTATTGAAAATAATGCAGTAAAATTATAATTGTTACTATAAGACATTTAAAAACGATTGTATAAGTTTTCTTATCATCTTTGAAAATATCATTATAAAATTTCAATTGTTATTATATTTATATTTAAAAGCTATTTTGCACATAATTATTGATCAGATGATAAAGATAATTCATTATTCCATATGATAAATATGATATGATGAGAAGACAAAAATACTTATCTCATGATATTTTTGTTATTATGAAAATAGCATAATTTAAAATATGATTATAGTTGGAAATCATGACCATAGCAAAACACAAATGCGTCATTCGACCAATTTATTTACGAAATAGGAAAGCTGGGGCGATTCGAGAGGGAGAAATAAGATCCATCAAATTATCATGATCTTCTTCACAGGCATAGTTTCCTAGCTAATATGTGTATGGATAAGTTGATGTATTTTGACTGTGTTAGTCAGGGTTTCGTAAGTAGTGGTCAAACTTAAAAAGTGTTTACCTGTATCAAAATGAAACCAGTTATTTCACTGGAGTATTTATTCTAATATAAGCTATTTCTTTCTTGTTCATTTAGTTTAAACATTTATGTTCAAGTTTTGACCAGGTTTTGCTTTCAGGTTCAGCTGTGGGCACTACCTAATACGTATTCGTGGATAATTCAATAATTAATGAAAATTTCGTTGGTCACTTATATCAAATTTTAGCGTTAACACTCAAACTCTTGCCAATTTGGCATTCACCATTTGATAGCTACAACCATTGGTCATTTCACTGTACATTTACTGATTATGTTTTCCAGGTTGCATCACAAGAAATAAATCAAATAAATCAAGGGTCACAAATTCTCTTAAGCTTAGCACATGAATCTCACCCGCGACCATTGTGACAACCGAGCTTTGTCAATTTCATTCCATTCATGGCGATATTTTTATGAAACTATAAATTAGGTATTGATAAAAATGATTAACTTGTATGTAAGCAATGAGTTCTGTTTCGGAAAGCAGTCTCTCCGTAGATTGGCGAAATAATCAATCTTATATTTAATCTAAACAATCACTTTAAATCAATTTAATCAAACACAGTTTATTATTTTATATATTATAATTTGTCATAGAAATATGAGTATACAAGTCTAACAAAAGCTCTACATTTTGGAATTTTTGTATTTTTAAAGATACTAAAGTTTGGATAAAGTTCTACAGGCAAGACTTCATTTCTTTAAAGTAAAAAAAAATTTCTGAAATTTAAAATCTGATGAAAGGTAAAGGTATGCAACCGAAATGTTTTCTAACGTAATTTATTCCTGTTTTGCTTATTTTTATTTTTTTATTTACAGTTTATTTACTTATTTTTATTATATTTATGTAGTGTTGATTATCTTTAGTCGAAGACTAAGTCCTGCAATTTAGCTATTTCGTTGCAGCCGATTTTTTGTAACATTACCAAAGATTGGATCTGATAAGCTGCGTGTAATTTAACCGACCTAGGAGTTTATACTAGTATGTTCAATGATATGGTATATGTAATGTGTCATTTCACTCTTGGACATATTTACATATGACATATAGCGCATGTCGACTTCATAGAGTTCAATAAATATGTAGAATATATATTCAAAGAATTATATTTGGAAATTAAAATAAATTTTATTTCTTTTGAAACATTTTTCATTTCAGACAGAGCTGAGGTTCTAAATTATTGAATCAGATTGATACGCTTGTAATAAAAATAAATGTAACAAATAAATAATATGTGAATTAGATTCTTAGAGTAGCTCTATCTAAATACTCGTTGCAAACAATACAGGAATAACTGAGCAGTTTAACTGACTCTGCTTTGAGCTTCGCAATTGCGAGCTGGAAAATCATTACGACAAATACTCCCACTTTTGACTGCGTATTTTAAAAAGTAAGTGATCGAAAACTCATTTTGAGGCAGGTCGATTCCCTTTTTTATCTTGACGAAACGTAGTTCATTTTGGAAGGAAAACTAATCGAACATTCCTCTCTTGCTTTATCTACCTGGCTGAAAAATGAAATTAAAATTCTTTTGGAATCACTACCTATCTCCGGAATGCCTGCAATACTGAGTTTCTTCAGGAAAGTTGGTGGGCGGCGGAATATTGTTCCCGCGTATAAGGGAGTGATGGGGGTGATAGATCACAACTCGGAAATAAAAGATATTGAACAGAGATTTTGATTGTTGCCCAGGAAGAAAGCGAGAAAATATGTCCCAGACGAAATGATGGATAGTTAGACATCAGAGGGCGACAGAGAGGATCGATGTCCGTGGGTTCCCTGCCGAAAGAAATAAGAGATGAACAGCACCAGTTAAATAAATGCATAGCTTTCGGAGGTTCCTAAATCACAGATTTGCAAGAAAAAAAACCATTAAATAGGGCTTTATAATATGTTCATTGTAAAAGAGAGGATAGTTTTTTTCCGGATAAATGTGCCTAAATCAAATAATTATTAAAGCCAAGACATGCCGTCTTTTATGAAGGAGGAACTGCTTTCATTTCGACTGTGTGAAGGAAAGCACGTATTTTGTAGTGTCATAAAAAAAAGATAGTACAGTTTTGAGAAGTGTTTTGACGAAATTTAATTTTAAATTAGCATATCCTTTCCTAAGGACTCAAAGCTACTTTATAATGGACAAAAATATGTATATACTAGGCATAAACTTGGATAAGTAACGAAATTTTTAAAACATTACAAATACCACTTTTGAACTAATGCTGGAAAATGTGCTCCGTAAAATCTATTGAAACATAATAGGATCTTTTAGAAAACAATGGGCCTATTTTAATATCTATATATAAGAGTGAATTTAAGATTGCATAGCAATTATTTAATGACCAAGAAAATGTCTTAGAAACTGTTTAACGTGCATAATTTATATACCAAAGAAATTAAAAAGTGTGAAACACGCCTTACGTCTTAAGCTTTTATGCAGCTTTAAACAATGTCAGTTACTACACATTTAGCCATTTGCGTGGCACTGGTACTTTCAAGCTTGATTAACTTCCTTTCTTTACGAAGAGTCTACAACTTTTACAAACATCCTTTCCATGCATTTTGCATGAAATAATTGCTAATTTGTTTAAAATCTGATGTCTGGAAAATTAAATAAAGCGTATAAGAAACTACAAGTGCAATATGAAAAAGTAAAAAAAAATATATAATTTTGCTACGAAATGGTGGTGGATCCCGTGAAAGATTATTTTTAAAATCTGCGCAGATATTCTAAATAATTAATGTAAAAATCTCAAAATGACATTCCACTTTAAGATAATTCTGAGATATTTATATGAAAGACTTTAAATTTTGATGTTTAAAAGTACTTTTTACATAATTGCTTACCGACTTTAAATATAGTTTGAACTTTCATTTTTCTTCTCATGATTCATTGTTTTGCGTTATTCTTCTCAGTCACAATTCTTTTATTATTCTTTTTTTATCAAATGACAATCATTCTCGAAAATGTTAGTTTAGCTTCCAAATGATAAACGGTCATGTATGAAATACAACAAATTTGTCAGTTTAGAAGCTATGTGATTTTTATTCTTCTTATAATAATGGATTTATTTGAGATAATACTTAATTAGCATTTAGAATTTTTTATAAACATTTACACCATTAATGAAATTAATAACAGCCATATATAACGCTCCATATTTTGTGTACTTGGATACAGAATGATAATTATTGCGAAGCCTAGCAAATAGTTCATTAAATGTTTAGCTATTAATTTTAATATTAATAAATTAATTCATGAGTTGATAACATTTACGATGAGCAGAATCTAAAATACCGAGTGATCAAAAAGTCAGTATAAATTTGAAAACTTAATAAATCACGGAATAATGTAAATAGAGAGGTAAAAATTGACACACATACTTAGAATGACATGGGGTTTTATTAGAAAAGCAATAATTAGAAAAGCAATAATCTAATCAGAAAAGCAATAATTAGCATTACAAATTAAGACAAAGCAAAGATGATGTTCTTTACAGGAAATGCTCAATATGTTCAACATCATTCCTCAACAATAGCTGTAGTCGAGGAATAATGTTGCGAACAGCACTGTAAAGCATGTCCGGAGTTATGGTGAGGCATTGGCGTCGGATGTTGTCTTTCAGCATCCCTTGAGATGTCGGTCGATCACGATACACTTGCGACTTCAGGTAACCCCAAAGCCAATAATCGCACGGACTGAGATCTGGGGACCTGGGAGGCCAAGCGTGACGAAAGTGGCGGCTGAGCACACGATCATCACCAAACGACGTTCGCAAGAGATCTTTCACGCGTCTAGCAATATGGGGTGGAGCGCCATCCTGCATAAAAATCGTACGTTCCAGCAGGTGTTTATCAGCCAGGCTGGGACGATACGATTCTGTAACATATCGGCGTACCTCTCACCCGTCACGGTAGCAGTTACAAAACCAGAATCACGCATTTCCTCGAAGAAAAAAGGCCCGACAACAGTAGATGTGGTAAATCCAACCCATACCGTGACTTTCCTCGTCGTGCAATGGAGTTTCCACGACAGTTCTAGGATTTTCGGTAGCCCAAATTCTGCAGTTGTGGGCATTGACAGACCCTTGGAGCGTGAAATGAGCTTCATCAGTCCACAACAGGTTACTCAACCAATCGTCATCTTCCGCCATCTTTTGAAACGCCCACACCGCAAGAGCTTCACTAAAAGCTTCACTAAATACACTAATACAGCTGCACTAAAAACGCCTTTTCAGGTAACGTCAACATGCTGCGACTGCTGGTGCACCTGAGTCTATCTCTCATTACAGCTCCTTTTATACACGATTTTCATGCACAGTCACTGACGTTTTGCTGTCCAGCGCCATCTGTCGGACATTTTTTGAACTTTTTTTGGTTCTAATAAAACCCCATGTCATTCTAAGTATGTGTGTCAATTTTTACCTCTATATCTACATTATTCCGTGATTTATTAAGTTTTCAAATTTATACTGACTTTTTGATCACCCTGTATTTTGTCAAAACTTTCTGCAGAAGAAATCAACTCAAATGTTCCCAGTATTGGTACAGAAAAGTGAATGTTCGTTTAATGCCTATAGAGGAACTAGGACGAATTTGCAAATCAGAAAATTTAAAATCAACTGACACAGTAACAAAATGGGGAAAAAGCGCTTAATTATTGCAAGAAGATATTTGGTCGATTTAAAAAACACCTACATGAAAACTTAACGTAACATCAAGAGAAATAGAAACGATGGTGTACTTTTGTTTCATTGGGAATGTTAGGAGAATATAAAAGTGATGCATTATTGCATAGTCATCTGAAAATAGAAAAGATAGCTTTTAGCTATTAGGGTTTAAAATCGCTCATCTACATTCATGTACATTTTGAGCCATTTATTCATCTTCAGCAGAGCAACCTGACGTAGATATTAATCAAGACACATCAAGTGGACCTAAACCCAGCCTGCTTTCAACAAGAACCGGTTAAGAAAAATATTCTTGAATTTTTCATAGCACAAAAGCTCTATTCTTCATTTCTAACAAAAACTGCTCGGGATATTATCATCGTATTTTATAAATTTATAAATATTCTTCATGTTGTCTGTAGTGTCCCTTCTAATTTCTACTTGTGTTTCTTTTCCTCTCTTAAATTATTTTTTTCGAAAAGGTCTGTGCTTCGTTCACTAAATTTTAGTTAATATCAAGAACTTATTTTTAAAGTGAAAAATAAGGCTTTGGCTAATGCGTAAATTATATAAGTGTGTAGCTTATGTTGTCACTGAAGTATCAAAAAGAAAACAATTGATTTAAAAAAGATGATTATACACATAAAAAATTATTTATGTATACTAATGATTTAAAACATTCATACATACATACGTGTTTTGCTGCTTTAAAATACTTGTACCTAAGCTGTCAGTTGTTGCTTCTTTACTTATCAGCAACATGCTGATTTAAAAACTTACATGTATTCATTGTGTTTAAAAAGTAATTAAATATAAAAAGAGTGATAGCTTGTCTCAGAAGTAAATAATGTTATGTTTGAAAATAACGATAATAGAAAAATGCTAAACTGAATGTTGAAACGCAGTTGAAAGAAATATGGCTTAAACATTCTAAAACCTTTTACTTATTGCTACCACAGCTATGATCTATTTAAATATATCTTTCGATCGTGTCTCTGGTTTTCAACAGTTTGGTGATAATCACAGAGATTTCCTAAAAGTCTAACCGAGGTTACGATATTGTGGTTTTCATCACTTTGGGAAAATTTAAAAAAAATATTTAATGAATACCTGGATAGTTTTTCTTTTTTAATAAAACTGCAGGTTTTTGTGTTTTTAAGCATTGATTCTCAAAAGACATTTGTTTTAAAATCCAATAGAGATTTACTCTAGTTTTTAAATTTTAGTGTGTAAGTGTATTGTAGGCAATACAGTTTCTCGTTTTTACTTGCTTGTATATAAACGATGTTTATTAAAAATTTTGAATTTACTGAAAAACAAAGCTTTTCTTAAGAAGTGAAAGATTTCTTAAAACGTTTCCATCTTAGTTATTTTAAATATAGACCTACAAAATGAATACTTAAATTTATGAAGTAATAAGAATAAATCATATTAATTAATTTAAAATTTAGATTTTAATAAATTCAGATGTTTAACATGACTAACAGTTTGAGCTTCGAATCTAAACTGAATCAGAAAAGAAGAATAAATAATTAAAAAACGTACTCAATAACAGCATGCCAAAAATGTACTTTTTAACTTTCATTTATAATCTGAGTGGCAGAGATCAATTAAAATTAAAATATAAATAGTTTTTTTCGTGTATCTGGTATAACCATTCTCACGTATGATTGATCAGCCTCTCAGCTACTGTAACTTCGAGTTTAACTTTTTCTTTCGGCTGACATTCTCGAAAAAAATTTGCGTATGCTAGAGCCGGTGTAAAATTCATGAGCATTATTCAAGACATGCTCGGATGAAAAAAAAATTCTACGGCCGCGTGGGATCGCTCTTGCCATTCTTTTTCATCCATTTTCGTAGAAGGAACAGGTCATATTTCACAATCTGCCATTTTTAACTTCTCTTCTCCTGGAGAAATACTTCATAATTTTATGTAGATACTCGTGCCCCTTTATCTATCAAACTCGCTTCAGCTTGTTTTGACAGTGTTAGATGTCTATACATCATTTTCATAGCCTTTTTCACTTATGCATTCTAACTAGAAAGAGAAAGAAACTTCCTTTCTAGAAATGGAAGCCACGTTGCAAATTTCGGAAATAGCATAAGCTGGGTATTAAATCTTTCGATGAGAACTGATCAATTAAACAAATTTAATCTTTCCGTTGCAGAATATTTCCTGGTTTCACAGGAGAGGCTAATATTCATTTTTAGTTTAACTAGGAGTTTACTATTTTCCAAAATTGTTTCGTTACTTTTATCATTTTCTGCCAGAATCATCCTTTTATGGATAGGAGTATTAATACAGGAGTGCTATTTTATTCATTCAACTAGTAAAGTACTTTATAAGTTTTAACTATTTCAAAAAGAGATTTGCTTAAATTAAAAATTAAAGTTTAAATTACAAATTGCTATTTTTTTATTTACCGTTTTAGTAATTTTTCAGAAAACTATGCTATTTAAATATGCTTTCAATTTAAGCAGCAGGTGAGAGGTGGCGGTGTAGAGTCATTAGGTTATTTCGAAGCAGGAGCGATTAAAAATGAGTAGTGCTCTCGCCGGAACTCGAACCACGGACCTCTCGAATACGCGTCGAGCGTGCTGACTCCTACACCACGGAGGCATGCAAAGAAGGCGGGAGAAATACCTCATAACAAAAGACAGGTACATTTGGTGGTTAACACAGCCAAGTAACTATACATCCGACGTCCTCATCTGGCTAGAAGTAAAAACTCCCTAGAGCCCCATGGGAGCATCCTTCTGGAGTAGAGAAGAATATAAATAAATACAATGAGTAATATTTTGCAAATGTCAAGAATGTTAAAGTGACAAATAATAGGGTGGTACAGAAGCAATAAAACCGAGAAAGTATGTGTATTAGTCAGATATTTGCACATGATAATTTTGTATGAATAGAGCATTGAATGATTTAAATTCCCATTATGTATATGTTAGTTTGCTTAAGTTAGCTCTTCGTCATTCATTGTAATTCGCATAATCGTATTACATTGCATTAAGTGGCCACGAAATGCAGCTGAATAGTGCAGAACATTATGTTGTTTTGATGCATTATGTTCTAGGGCTACAATCGGGATAATAAATCTGACGTATCTTATCCACAGTCACATAATTTTGTATAATAAAGCGTTAGCGAGTGTCCACAATACTGAAGTACTGACGTAGGTGAATAGCGTTAGTGAAAGGGCACTAATAGACGTAGTGGTCTGGGAAACCGTCTGCTCCTCAGACGCATGTTCTAGTTTCCAAAATACCAAACTAATGGAAATAAAGAAGAAACGGTTTGTGCCTCATGATAAATTTGACGATTTGTGGGAAGGACACATGTCTATGAAGGCTAACTTTCGGGAAGAAATCATGCGTAAGTCTCCCAGTTTCACTCAAGTTTCTGTTGCCTTTTCAGTAAACATTGCCTGCGAAGCTTTAAAAGAGATATCGAGAGTGGTGGAACCCGTTAATGTTAAAAAAGTTAGATTTTTCATTCGAATCCTAGATTATGTAGATTTGGGTTATAATACTGTTGCAAGCACAATGGAATCTTGGGAAAATCTAATACCCTGTTATACAGTTGTACGAGAAAGGCTTGCTTTATAAACTATTATTTTTTGTTACAAATTTGTTTAAGTTTGGTTTTAAATTTGTCTCTGTAGCTACTGCTGAACTAGGCAACCAGGGTCCCCACTTCCGCCGCTCAGAGGCCATAGTGTTGGGAACATTGAAAACTCGGAACTTTGCCTGATGATCTAGATACTTCTCCCAGTACTACGTAGCTAGGACCCATTCCCTATGGGCTAACCATATCAGACGGGGTAGAGGGTTATTACCTATCTCCTCACCCCAGTTTCTTCCCACAGCCTCTGGTGGACCAACCGACTAAAGGAGTGCACACTTCTTGCCTCATAGGTTTGGACTCTTCGCCAATCATTCCTTGGGCCAACCGTGTAAGATGATCTTCCCATGAGGTCCTAGAACTGCTAAACTTGTGTTTTTATCCCCCAGGCACGAGATACGAAAGTACAGACCCGATCCAGTACAATGAACGACTGCCGGGGAGAAGCTTATAGGTATGCTATGTGCGTTATTGTAAGTTTTTAACATTTCATTTATTCCTTTATTTATTTTAACAAATTTCTCCTTATTGACAGTTAGGAAAGTAGCGATATGTGAAAATGATGTTTTATGAAGTAGTTAAAACAATGTTTTATGAGCTAATTAGTTTTAACTTTTACTGATGATACAAATAGTTGATATTAGCCGTATGATAACGTAGATCTGAAAATAAAGGCAATGTTCAACACGTACGTATAATTTTGCTTGACCTCGATAATCATGTACATCACAACGAATTTGAAGTTTTCATTCCTTGTTTCTGAAGATACATTTTCCTGGTTCCCTTGGTGTTACATAAGGAAACATCAATATATTTTATGGAGACACATTATGTTTATCTTGTTATTTGCTTTTGTTAATCATAACCCTGGTAATGAACGGAAATTACATAATAACATAGTCTGATAAGCTTCAGTAACTTTATTCTTAGAATAACCGTTGCTAAATACAGTAAAACAGAACTTAGTAGTCATAAATCTGAGCAAATATAATTTCACTAATATTAATAGTTAGAGTATAAGGTATTTTCTCCCTCTTCCCAGCGTGCCTTCGTAGGGAATTTGGAAGCATACTTGATGCGTATTTGAGAGGTCTAGGGTTCGAGTCCTGGCGAGGACACTGCACATTTTTCCCGTTTCCAGCATCAAAAAACCTACTAAATCTACAGTGGCGCTCGAATTAAATGGTGGTGGACAATAATTCGTCACCATGAGGATTTAACGATTGGGTCCTCTAATCCCTAGTCGCCCTTTAAAAGCGGGAGAATATAAGGTATTTTTCCCTCCTTCCAGAATGCCTTCGTAGTGTAATGGTAGCATACTCTGCGCGTATCCAAGAAGTCCAGGTTGAAGTCCCGTCAAGGGCATTGCACATTTTTCACATCTCCTTCTCCTGCTAAAGAAACCTTAATGACTTTACAAATGACTTGGCTAAAAGGGAAGCAAAAGCATTTTCTATACCGCAAAAAAAGTCTTCATTTATTAAAATTCTCTTAATTCTATAAGAATGTAACTATTCATCTAAAGTAACTCAAAACTGATTTGTTGCAGCATGCCAATAAATACAGTTTTTATTATCTAATTTCCATATTTCATCTTATTCTTGTTCAATTCATAAAATAAGGCAAAACAAAAACCTTATGTTGGCGTAATTTTAAAGTTTAAATAAACTTGAGTTTTATTTAAATTCTATAATAAAACAAGCTTAAATTAACCTGTTTTTTTTAAATCTGTGGCAATGTAAGGTTACTGTTTTGCCTAATTTTAAATTCTACATTGATTCATTTCTCTTATATTTTATTTCAATTCATATTCTATCTTTATTAAGCTTTGTGTTTGTTTACCTATAAGGCGAAAATCTAGAGCATCTAATAATTTTTAATCTTGCGTACTGCACTACATTATAGCTTCATACTACTGACCTTTAATATATTAAATAATTGTCTATTGATTTCCTAGTTCTGGAAACCCTGCTTACAGACAAATTGAAGGAAAAGAAAATGAGTTACGATTCTCGCAAGTGTAAAAAGAAATCTGTCTAAATTGAAAAAGAAAGAAAATCTTAGCAAATGAAAGGGGCATTTTACGGTCCCGAAATAGTTCTGTCAATCAGAATGAAGAATGATGAGAGAGTCGAGCCAGCCCTCGAAATCTTTATAGTTTTGGAGTCGTGAAACAGTTACCCGTCGGGAACTGTGTCTTACTTCTTTATTTTTCTGCAAAGAATATCATGAATTTCGATAAAACGTTTTAGGAGGCTTCGAAAGGAGAAAAGTCTGTTTCTTGTTTAAATTTTACAGGTGGCATTTACACGTTTCCGTGGAAATAATTATTAATGCGGATGTAAAAGGAACATAAACAGTTTATTTTTTCCAATTTCCATTCTCTCTCTAGACTGAAATATTCTGTTTACTTTATTTGAGGAATATCATTAACTAACTAAAATTTGAGCATAGATAAGAGTGATGAAATCTTACAATACTTTATTAATAATGTAATGACATTAAATGCTTTTAGTAGAAATTTTAATTTTATGAATTTAATAATAATAATTTATATTATTTTCAGTTATTATTGTAGCTTATTTAAACCTGTTTATATTTCTCAACAGCAATACGTTATTTTTAACTGACTGAATAAGTTTAAAAATGAAAAATAAACTTATTTATGCTATTATTAATTTTAGACTCTAATTCAGTTATTAGAAATGTGTTTACATCTACCTTCGCCTTTCCAGTTTCTCTCCCATTATTTAGCCCTTAGTGCAGATACATTCTGATTACATAGTGCAAGTCGGTATTTAAGACTTTAAGCAAGAGGAACATGTTCCGCTCCTACCTAGATCTGAACACGTATGTAGGCAGTTTTGATTCTGCTGGGTTAATATAAACATGGGCGTTTTAAAATCGAAGGATCTTTCTGTTTAAAATAGCTTAAAAAGGACACATTTTTTTTAAAAGAATGTACTCATTTAGATTGTTTTTTACTTTCAGATTAACATGCAGTTTAAAATAATTATTTTCATTGTTTTATTATAAAATCTAAGAAAATGCTAACATTCAACCTTCTTTCAAATGAATAAAATAGTCAAAGAAAAGAGTGTATTTTAAAGCATCTAGAAAGGAACTTTAAAAACATTATGTATTTTTTGAAAGCAGGAGACATGAAAAACGAGCAATGCCCTGACCGAGAATCGAACCACGAACCTCTCGAATACATGCCGAGCGGGATGACCACTACACCATGCATGCTAACAAGTGGTAGAAATTCCCTATAAAACTAATAAAACTTATATTTTACTTACGTTAAATTACTTGCTAAATTACGTTTTATAAAACATAGATTTTACATTGCTTACATACTATAAATAACTAACATTTGTTGCATACAGTTTTAAAATAACAATGAAATCAACAGAAATGAATTCGATTTCAGTATTTAAGAACTGGAGCGTTCGGGAAAGGATAAAACAAAATCTGAATTTTACTGAACGTGAATTTCATGAATTCTAACGATTCATAATTTCGTAAGGTGCATTAAAATGACATTTTTTTGTTTGTCTCCGAAGAAGTGTAAAACCATTATTTTTAAACTTTCTATCACCATTACTATCATTTACATTTAGTTTGAAATTTTCAATTTTTAATTAAAGTTACAGTTTACATTCAGTTTAAATTTCCTGAAAAATTTGCTTTGGTCTTTTTTTCGTCGTGCTATTTATGTAACATTGTGATTATACGTAGAGTTCATAGTATAAATAATGCATCTTCACTTTTTTATGAAAAAAGAATTATTTATGTTTTATTTTGTGCGTTTTTAAAATTTACACTGTTCCAAGGATTGATTAAATTTAACCAGTATATTCAGAATTCCGTCTGTGTTCTAAAATCGTATGCTTTCATTCGATTCTCTTACGGTGCTTGCATATAAGGTAGCTAGTTAGCTATAAGCTCACCCAAAGAAAGTACAGCCTTTGTCGTTCAATTCAGCATTTGGTTTAGTTAAATAAGCATCTTACTCTTTAATGCACTTTAATGAATGAGTTTAGTTTTTATCTGATTGATTAAGTTTAAAAATGACAAATAAACATCAGACAAACTAACAAAAACACCAGATCAATGTGACAATTTAAAGCAAACTTTTTTTAATCTCTAGATTTGAACATATGGATTGGAAAATATTTGAAATTCATCAAATCTAACTAATAATATCTTGATATGAGATTAGTTATAATTGATCTAATAAGATTAAGATTCGACATACAGTGAGGAAAGAAACTAAGGGTATAGTTAAATCTATGTATTCTTTTTTGCCTTATTACATTGCTTCATGACGTTAACATCAAATCAAGCATTTGTCGCAAGATTACTACTGGTGGTTTCTAGACCTAATAATTTTCCAGCAACCTTTGGAGTATAAGTAATAAAACTAACATATTTTCACAAATGTGAATGATACAGGATGGTATGCTTTTTTCTTACAGTAATTCATATGGGTATTGCTTCATCTTTCTTACATATTTTTAAACGTTAAGCGTAATTTTTAATGCAAATAAGAGGGGGTACCTTATGGAAAATTGAACACTGATTGCAATTATTATAAATTCTTTTGCTTAATCAATATTTCTTTTTTAAAATTACTGCACAACGACTGATGTCATTAATATCGCTATTAATGTCGACTATTGATGTCATTAATATAGTAATTATAATGCAAAGCGAATTCTAGCGAAGGTAATTACTGAGAGCTTCCTATAATGAACTAGTTGCCAACGTACTTCCATATGAATCTGAAAATAACATTGACGCAAATTTTCATTCATGAAAGAACTGCATTAAAAATGACAGAAAAATTTCAGCTAACGGAAGGATAGTGAACTAAAGCCATATCTTATTCTTCATGATAGTATTTTGATTTATGCAAACATTGTATAATTACATGTAATGTTAGCCAATAGCAAGAAGAATTTGGCTACTTATTCTTCAAAGTTCCCTTTTATAACTAATCTTTCTTCGGAGTAATGTATGAAAAATGGAAAATTCACGTTTTTGAGTTTACGAGCACTTTTGTATGCATTGTAGAATATCCTACTAAGCGAATAAATCATTGCCTCAAAAGGTTTTTCCATCTCTCATAAAAAGGGCATTTAGAAAGAAAACAAAATGAAGCGGCAGACAGAACTGATAATTATTTGCTGTCAGAGGGTGAACGTTTCAGAGAAGGATTGAGATAATAAAAAGTGAAACTAACCGACGATTTTTCTTCTGAATCCCTGCAATTTTTCAATCTTATCTACGGGTCGTGTGACACTTAAAATCGGTCCGACATCGATGTCAACTTTCCGATATTTTCGGCAAGTAAATGTAAAGACTGATGTCATTGCGCTATCTAGAAGGCAAAGAGAAAATGACAAATTGCAGAGCATTTTCTGTCAAACTCTAAGAGGTTTCTGCTGATATCCAATCTCTCCAAAGATCGAGCATAGTCATAATTTATTCCAAAATATAGTCTATGTGTTTCCGGATTTATTGAAGCGTTGCAAATATAACGGACAATGGTAGCTGGTTGTAAAGGTTTCTGGGCATTTCACTGAGATGCCAAGTTATGCCCATGAAACATAGTCGTAAAACGACCGGATATCATTGGATAGACACTTCAGTCATTGCCATAAAATGGCATTAGCTATTAAAGATAAGTGCTGTATTCTGAAATTATTATAAATGAGCAGAAATGGAAATAAAATATAAACCTCTTGCTGTCCTAATGCACAATTTGCTATTATTCAAAATGTGCTTTGAAGCCTTTATAAACTGTTCATAAATTTCAACAAGCATTTATTATTATTTTGTTTTTAACCCTAGATGATCTACAGTAGTCAGCATTCTAATACGTTTCCTGTATTTAATTATTTTAATTGTACTATTTCTGTATTTAATTATTTTAATTGTACTATTTCTGTATTTAATTATTTTAATTGTACTATTTCTGTATTTAATTATTTTAATTGTATTATTTATTATTTCTGTATTTAATTATTTTAATTGTAAAATATAGAGAAGCTAGGAAATAAATTGTTTAAGTTCGAATTGCCTGGCATTGTAAATAAACTAATATATTTCTTGTTGCGCCCTAAATTTCAAAGACTTCCCTAATTTTACTAATATCCTTAATAATTCTCCCCAAACACTTTTAAATCAATATTTATATTACATATATATATAGCCATTTGTGAAATCTTGATACAAATGTTTTCATTCATGATAATGCAGAAAATTTCAACATTATCTTATATAACTTTGATCTGACTGATTTGCTGAGGGTAATATTTAAGTAATCCTATTTTAAATAAAAAAATGGTGAAAAATACACTACACAATTAAACAAAGATATATTAATAATAATATTGCATATCCACGGATAGTATGACCTAAATATAAACAGGCAAGAGCAATTCGTATCAATTTATTTACTTAATGGGCATGCAAATCTGTGTCCGTTGGTTCTGTTCGAGCTTCGTTTACGAAATCAGCTCCAAATGTTAAATTGAACACTGAAGAGCAGACAGCAAATATGTTTAATCTGCAAAAAGGAGACGTAGGGCATTGATTCCTTAGGTAATATGTGTACTTTCGTGTGTTGTGTGTAATTAAAATACAACTTTGCGCTGAAGCGCACTCTTGTTTAACTGCATGAATTTTTATATTTCCTATTTTAGTGCCCGCGATTGCTTCATCTTTCTACATCTATATTATACATTTTCGAAAATCGCAGAATATCTTACATATTTCTGCGTATAGTTTAATTTTAACATATAATAGTATAATTCCACTAAATTTGTCTTGCTTTATGCACCCGTTTCCATATATATATATATTTTTTCTATTCAATTTTGACTATTCAGTTTATCTATACCTGTGTGAACTACCGCTAGCATTATTTGACAATGATTAAATCAACATCTGATGTGCCATGCAAATACTATCGAACTGCAGACAATTAATTGCATTTTAATCGTAAAAAGCGCTTTGTATGTATACATGTCGTAATTGTATGCACCTGTAATTGTTTTAGGTGGATGTATGTGATTTATTCGTTTATAAGTGTTTTATGTATTAACTGTAAGGGTTTGAGTAATTGTTATCCTTTCTATGCTTTTACGCAAGTATATGCGATTTACTTGTTTTATGCATTTATAAGTGTTCGATATATATATATATATATATTTAACATATAATTATATATGTATATGATAGTCCACACATACACATATATATGTAAATTTAACAAATCTGTAAGATTTTTATGTTAATTAACTAGCTATTTATGTTTTGGATTTTCACGTCACTTCTCCCTTCCGTTTTCCCTCCAGAATGCAAATTAATTCTCGTGTACAGAGGGGTTAGAGATTTTACATTGTAAGCCACATCGCGTTCTGCCTCGCGAAGATACGTTGCTGGTTTGCTACATAAAGTAATATTTGTGGACTTCGGCCGTGTATTATAATTGCCGATAGTTGAATATCCACGTCGGTTGCGGTTTCAGCCAATTACGCTTTAATACTTCTTTCGTATAGCTTTTGGCTGCTAAATTATTTAAATTAAAATTTTACATTTGACTTAATGTTACCTCAAGTTATCTCCTTGTGAAGGCTGATTTGTAAGCCCCAAGTGTGCCTTCTGTTCTTATTTAATTTTAAGTAAAGGGTTTTTCACATCCTTCACATGTTTCAGTTTTTACTTTATACTTAGCGATAATTCGCTGTCTGCCTATATAGAGTTTGGTCCTTTTTGAATGATTGCAAAACACATGAAACCTTACACACTAAGTAATAAAAAAAGTGTACCTTCAGAGTCAAAAATTTCCATGAGGATAATCGATATTAATAATTAATATATCTAGAGAGAGAGAGAAAGAGAGTCATAGAGTCATAAAATTTTTCCTTAAATGTCAAGTAGGTATTATCAATCTACTTTTCCAAATACCGAATCGAACTGAATTATAGCAATTGTTTGGCAGTGCGACCGATTAATATTTAACATGAAATTTTAATGAGGCGTCTCGTGGTCTCAAGGAAAGTGTCGCCTGTGCAGATAGTGGTGTTCGCGGGACAAATAGCTGTTTACAAATGTTAGCCATCAGGTTTTCCCATCCTATATCACTTGTACCCTATTTCGTAGATTCTCATGTTTTTGTCTGACGGAAGATTTTCTAGCTGGTAGTACTGTCGGGTAGACCTGAATGTTCGAACGGACTGACAGCCAGTTCCGTGCTATTTATGGTCAGAAAATAGACAAAATTACTAACACTGAAGAACCATACTTAAGACTCTTTAATAGGATTCTGTACTAGAGATTCACCGTAATACTATCATTCATCTTATACCAGTTTTTGACAGAAAGATAAAGCTGTCATCTTAAGTTGCATTTGCATGTGTATTAATCTACAAAATCCAAATATCCATTGGCTTGCTTTAGATATATATATCACTAATCTTCTTACATACTAACTGCTAAGAAATTAATAAGTGACATACAAATATTATCTCTGAATATTTAGAATTGTATTTCGCACGAAACTGGATGTGTAATTTGAAATTTAGAATCCACTTGAGCGGCTGTTTCAGATACTGAAACATTTACATTTTGATTTCACGCGCATAAGATCTACGGGCCTTTGTAATATGTTCAGTAAATTATGTTCAGTTTATGTTTCTATTAACCTTGACGATAATGGAAGCTCAGTTCAATTCAAAGGATTTGAATATTAATCAAATGTCGTTGATAAATATATGCACTCTGTCATTCATTATACTCTAGATTATGCAAAGAACATTGCAAATGGTTTGGACGGTAAGACGAAAATTGCATAAATCTAGTAAAAGGAATATTTAACTAATAAGCTGGACGCTGTAATTTATTAAAGGGTAATTCAATGTATTGGATATATGTGAATCGTTTATAAAGCAGTCCGAGTTTCATAAAATGATTTATTTATATTTAATGTTTAAATTCATTTGAAACAACTAATGCTGTTTCTAGTTGATAAATATAACAATTAAGTTTAAATATTAAGACGTCTAAAGGTCAATACCATCTGAAAATTAATTTTCGATATTGTTCGGAATATATATACATTTTCAAAAAAAAAATCAGATTTCTTTATGTTGGAACCAAGCTTGCCTTCTTCTTTTAAATTTTTATAGCATTATTTTCTTCATTTCGGTATAAAGCTTAATCACACAGTTTAATTACAAGAATAATCTATTTAGTTAATAAGGAACTTACTCTTAAGAAAATTAGAGTATAATAGATGAAATTGCTACCTTTGATAAGCTTGCCCAACAGTTTATTTCGAAACGGAAAAGAAAAATGCAGAACAAGTTTTCAGTTTGATAACTACAGCTAATTTCAAAATCAAATATTTAAACTTAGCTTTTCGTATGCTGAATCGGCTTAAAATATGAAATCAGCTTTCCAATTTGTTTGGAAAGAAATAAAAAATACTTATATTACATATATGCATATAAAAATTACATATATTACAATATTATGCCTATTATGCGGAAAAACATTATATACTAAAAAAGTATTGGCTTTAAAATACATTAAGGAAGTACCAAAGAATAAAAAACAGGTTAGAAAAAAATTGCCCGAAATTATTCTGAATTTAATGTTGTAGTGTTATAAAAGAAAATAAAACTTTTCAAATAGAGAATTTATTTTCCACGTTTTAAATAAGCACAAAAACGCAATTTTGAAATCCAAAATTCTGATAGTTTATATTTTATTCTGCGTTTTGCTTTCATATCATATACTTCAAATTTAGAGAGGCATATTGATATTGTTTTAAACTAATTCATATGGGGAAGAATTTATGATAAGCATCACTACAACTCATGAAGTTAAACTAGGATTTATTTATGCACATTAGAATGAAACGAAAAGTAAAAAAAGAACAATTGTCACACCTTAAAACGTCTGACCTCACTATCGTCAACCTCTCGCCCGACCACACTCTAATCTAGACGCCGCTTTTAAAATTATATCCAGTCACAGTTCCTACATTTATGGCTAAATTTTGTTCGGTAAATATTTGAACTTTGATTTGAAGTGATAATACCACTTTGGTAAAATAAATTAAAACACAGAAGGGGTTTTAAATGACAATCTAGATGAAGCATTCTTCTATTTGTCAGCACTGAGTCATACTTGGCCTTCCATATTAAGCTAGTATGGCCTTCCATATTAAGCTGTTCAATAGGATATTTTTAAGTCTTTTTTAAGTTAAAAACTTAAAAAATCTACAAAAAAAGATAAAACTGAAGCTTTTAAGGCATAAGAAGGAAACTAAATTTTTATTGATGTAGAATTTTCATTAATCTATTTACTTTTGTTAAGAATTTCTTATTCATAAAAACCACGCAGAAAATGTCCTTTATTGCTTCAGTTATATTTGTTATTTGCAATTATTACTCAAAAGAAAAGCATTAATTTGTAAACATTTATATTGGGATTACTTTTGTTTTGACATTCTGAGAGACGGTAAAATAAATCTCGATTACGTAACACCATCCAGTAAAGATCTCAAAATATCTGTAATAAATGCTGGGAAACAATTTTCAGTAGTGACTGCCTATCCTTCTCTTACAACTGTTGAGCCATACGTAACTGCTTTGAATTTCAAGGGAAATAATCATACTTATAAAGCATGCACTGCCAAATATTAACATCTGAATAACGCATGTGATACTTATATTCGTTTAGCTTACAATAACTAGAAGAGTATAGTTATTTGCTGGTATGGAAGCAATTACTGCATGGGATACACGCATTCCAAATATGCAATTAAGCGCGTGGAGCAAATCACTGGGAAAATGTTGAAGTGTGAAAAGATTAAACGAGCTTCTATTAAAGCAATTGCTACTATATCACTGAAGCTTTGTATTCAAAATATTTCACTGCCATTATACTAGGAATGGAGATTAGCGTACAATACATTGACTGATTTATGTTTTAATGTGATTAAGCTCTTGAAGGCATTAGCAGAATGCTTTAAAAGAGATAGTTACTTCTCCAGATATAAACTACATTCCATTTCGCAAACTTTAAAATCTTTTCATTTTATGCATTTCTTCTCGTGAATTGAGAGATCCTCATTACAGAACATTCGTATCATCTGAACTTTACTACATGCTTTGATTAGCATGCTATTCAATGTTTAGAAGAAATTAACTGGGAAAACTATGTAAATATATTACATGCAAATTTGTGCCTATATGAATCGCTGCAAATTGCAACGAAGAGAGAAAACGACAGAATTAGCAGCTGTTCCGTCTTGAAGACTTTAAGCTTTCAGATCGTTTAGCAGCTTTTATTAAAAAATATTCTTTGGATACAAAATTTTAGTATAGTGGTGATATAAATGTTATAGAGAATTCTTTACACTTTTATAAAGAATGTTACATTTTACAGGTGATAAATATTTTTGTAATGACCAAAATTAATTTAATTTTTACGAAATAGTAGTTGTATCATAATTTTAATAATCAAAAAAGCACATGTTTGCCTTTAACTTGCCACAGCTATAAGTTTTAATATATGAAATGGTTTCCATAGCGATGAAGACGAAACAAAAACAGGAAAAAATAAGCAAGTTGTACTTGTTAAGAGTTTTCCTTATGTAATTCCTTTTGATTTTTTTTCCACAAACAGTTTTCTGTCTCATTTTTCATGACCCTTTTTTCTTTTTCTTTACGTCAGAAAGTAGACTGAGTAATTTGCTTGAATTCTCTTTGACCTGACTCTAGAAATTCTACTAATTACATCAGATTCCAAACTCTTTTTTCTACATCCTGAATTTACGAGTACTTCATCTGCTCTCCGAAATTTCCTCTGCGAACCAACATATATTTTATTTATGCGAATAAAAATTCAGCCGGAACTCGGATGAAGCGCCATTTTATGCTTTTTCTCTCGCAGTAAAAAGATTAAATACATGTACTGTTGTTTCTTTTCTTTCATTTTAAATATTAACACTGGTACAGTCGGTCGCAACTAACATTTTTAGGCACAAGCTAGTGTTTTGCATGGTAAATAACGAGAATCAGCTTCATACGTTACAGCATAATACTTTTGGTTTATTATATAACTCCCATTTAGTGTTAAAATTACAAACTGCGCTGTTGTAGAACTTTAAATAATAGTTTTTTAGATGATAACCTTTGCACTAAATGTGTATATGTTGAAGTCTTAAAAATGATATCCCGTGAAAGCAATTTCATTTTAACTGAGATTATGTTTCTTTAAAGGTATGTTTATATAATTTTACATCATAATAGCTTATCATTTGCAAATTGAAATTTATTTTATTGAACTCAAACTTTGAAAAGTACGATTTAAGACATAAAAAAAAGAATTCAAATCATTATGTGTTGTAACTAAAACAGAATTTTACTCTAGATTACTTTTATTCAAGAATAAGGTGACTTTAAATTAAAAAGATTAGAATTTTACTATGAAGACCTACTAGTCAATCGAAAGAGTCGATTTATTAATAAAATTGTACGCAATAAATAAAACGCATATATTAACTCTCTCAATTACATTTAGAATAAAATAAAATTCCACTTATATTTGAGGTATTTATATAGCTTATTAGTGGCTAAAGTTCAACCATACGCTGATTACATTTTGCTATCAGTTAATATGTAATAAAGTTCTTTTCGAAGCTTAGCGTATTCATTTTCAAAGAAAGGGGAGCGGTGTCTGATTCATTTTAGATAGGAAATTATCTTATAAGAGAAAGGAAACTGTTGAACGTCATTTAATTAGTTTTCTATTTCAGTTCATATCACTTTCAGGAATTCTTATCTTTCACAGTAGTAAATATCTTCATCGAAACGTGTACATGAGTTTAGAAATGGTACATGTACATATTTTTTATCAAACAGAAGTAAAAATATCTAATTTAAAAAAGAAGCTACTTTTTATAATTTTTATTGCGCTCTGATAATTGTAAGCTATGTTTATGATTGAGAATTACGAATAATTTCGAATTACATTTCACAATGTACAGTATATCTACGTACACAGTATTTCAGGTAAACCAAAAGGCAAATTTTATTGGAGAAGAAGAAGAGAAGAAATAAATAGACTTAGTTACGATTCTATTCAGTTGCTGTTGTTTTGGACACTTTATATCCGCAGGCACTAAGAGATATGACACAATGACATATATTGATGTTCACATAATAAGCATTGTTAATGAAATATCAGAGCGCATTGTAATCTAAATTTAAGCATTATTAATGCAACTGGAAAAAACGGATTTATTCTGCTGCCCTGTCTTCATAAAATATTAGCCCACAGAACAGCAAATATTTGAATATAGTACATTACTATCTGATATAAATCAGCTTCTGTGCGCATGAAAATTAAATGCTGAGGTTACAGATACAGATAAAGTAAGTTTAAATAAACCTGGCTGTAGTGTAAATGTCGTATTCAAGTTTTTCATGATCTCCGTGAAATTCATTTTGTCATTTTTATGCTAATCAGAGAGAATTCAACCTTTTTACAGGGCAGGATACATGGAATAAATCAAAATCATTGAAGAAAGATGCTAAAAGAGAATAGAATGTGGCGCAATATTTTACCTTAAAAGAGCGTTGAAGATTACAGCAAACTAGAGATATTAAATGATAATGAATGCAAGTCATTCTTTCTTGTTTACGATCTCTGTATACTACATTCTGCACACTCTAAGTCATTTCTCTGATTAGATCTTTCCTGAATATTTTGCATCTGACGAAAATTGTAAAAACCGCAGATAAATCATTTTTTTCTCTTTCTGACAAATTTAATTTTTCGCCTCAGTTGTATTTTATTGAGATAAAATAGCTACGCAGACTTTAGTAGGTACTAATATGATATTTCCCATCTCTCACAAATTTTACTGGTCTGACTCCTGAAAACTTTAATATTACATTTTTGCTGACTAAGCAGTATTTTCTGTTTTGAATTTCATTATATCATCCATCTTAATATACCATGACACTTGCTGAATGTGATATTGGCTTTGTGGTTTCAGAGTTAAGCCAGGCTGTCTGAGGCAAGCGTTTATGTTGGACAAAGATTAGTATATAACTCACTTTTCATGACAAGACTAATTTTCTCAATGCTGTTGACAAGTCAGGATAGCTAAAGCCTTTGGTGTCGAACTTAGCCTGTAATCATTGCAATATGAAAGCAATATTATGTAAATGGCTATTTAGAGTGATTTGAAGTAATAGATTCATAAAATGATTTTGAAGTGAAGCTAGGTAAGTAGGTTTATATATAAAACTTCCAAGTCTTGTTTTAATAAAATACAACCTAATTATTTTATCTATTCCTATAATTATTATTTTAGTTTTTTTAACTATTCCTTTCATATATAGTTTGAATTTCTTATTTGTCCGATTGCTTGCTTAAAGGAACATCACAAAATGATTTTTTTTTATTCCTTCTGATTTTACTCCTGAAAAATTCCTATTTTTAAAATTTTAAGAGCTGAAAATTTTGACTCAGTTAGCAACCGAAATTTTGGTCTTAATTTTGGTTTCATTTATTTAATTATGGCAAAGCTCGCTAGAGCTATCTGCCTAGGAAAAAGGGATGTCTTGGTGAAAGACCTTTTAAGGGAAACTGGCTCGTATACTTGTTACACATGGGAAAAAAGACGAAAACATCCATGTAAAGCCAGCCTATTCGCCTGAAATCGAGCCCAGGTCGGAACTATCAGTGTTTAGCAACTTTACCGCTCGCCGCTGGTGCGCTGGTCTCGCCTTCAATTAACAATAATATATGAATATTTTGAAGAAAAAATACTGAAACAGTAGTAAAGAAACCTGAGAATTGATTACTCGCTTAAAATACCAGTAAAGGATTAGAACAAAAAGTCATAATGATAGACCTGGAAGACTGAATAGAAAAGAAAGGAGCAATTATAATTATAGTCCCCTAATTAGTGTGTAGTCTAAATTTTATACATACGAGCGATTATATGTTGTTCATGTGTTTTCAAGTTAATACTTTAAAGGCTTTATTTGCCTCTTTACCTCGTTCATTAGTGATGTAATTAGAAACTCGTCCGGGTAGGAATCGAAAGATTCAGAGTTTGAAGCTTGATGAGAGCGTTGCTATTTTTTCATGTTTTCTGCTTGAAAAAATCTAATGTCTCTCTACAAGTGGCTCACGAACTAAAAAATGATGGACGATAAACGGTCAGCACTAGAATTTGGCGACCGCGTTGTCTCCTCTGTAGTTTACATTCATTGAAATGGGGATTAGAGAGGAGTCGAGAGGAAGAGAATGTAAGTTTTTTCATCCTGCTTTCCGCATATCTTGGTAGTTTAATTTTATGCAAGTTCGACTGAAAATCGGAAGATTCGGAGCTCGAATCTCAGCGAAGGCATTGCATGTTTTTCACGGGTTCTACTCGGAAATAAAATGTCAGAGAGTCTCTAAAGTTGCTCTGAAACTGAAAGGTGGTGGACGATAATCCGTCAGCACCATAATTTGGAGAGTGCGTCTCTTCAAGTGCGAAAAAATGTAAGGTATTTTATCCCTCCTTATCGCGTGCTTTTATATTTTATTTGGAAACACAGCCCCCTGGAAATCGGCATCCAGTCTCGGGAATAGCCCATGTTCACCTTTCCTGTTCTGATAAAGAACTGTCTCTGCAACTTGTTTAAAAAGTAATTGTACAATAGTTATTTTTTGTTCATTGTTCTAACGCATTGATTTTAACTCTTTTGAAATACGACAGCATATTACTGCGAGCTCCGGGTTCGTTGATATATCACTATAAAATAATCACACCATATTTGAGGGAATAAAATTTAAATTTGTTATAAAAAATGAATCGCGCACTGCACAATAAATAACTAGAAATAGCTCAAGGAGAACGTACATATTCAGCAATTCATCCTTAGATCACGAGAAACAGCTTTAGTTCTCAAAATCACTCACAGAGTAAACTCTAAATCGCAATTCGGTCAGAAGTTAAACCTCACAATAGACTCCTCATATTAACATATTGTAGTATGGGTTGTGCCAGCATGTTGAAGAATCGTTCAGGATTCGGAAATGTTTTTTTCCAAATTTTCCAAATAGTCTCCGAGTTGACAAAAAATTGGCAAATATGATCAACTTGGCTACGAAAGTTGTAGCATGGGCCTGTCTGGAAAGAATATCCCCATATCTTGCGTTTTGCATGAGCTATGTTTTTACAATTGAAGCGTTATTGCATTCAATATTAAAAGATTCACAATTCAATGTAAAAAAATACTTCAATGTAAAACATATAGTTCGCTAAGTTCGATTAAAAAAGTAAACTATTAAATTATCATTTTAAAAGCAACAAAAATGAAATAACTAAGTAAAATATGACAGAACACTTCAGTTATACAAAAACAAATTAATAGAGTAAAAAAATATTAAATATTTACAAATGCTTACAATAGTGTGCAGTAATGAAAATATATGCTCTTAATGTAATAATATAATCTAAATATTATCGAAACAGGAATTAAACCTTCGAGAAAACATTTTACGAGCCTCTGTCTCTGAATTATCTGTTTGCTTCTCGAGAACATTTGAAGGGAGTGCATTTATTGCTTGCAGTTCATTTGCAAAATGTTTAAGTGAAATCATCAAAATATTGTTTTTTCATGTGTCTAAAATGTATATTGTTTACATTCTTTAACAGTATTATTTATCGTCACTCATAAAACACTCATATTTATTAATCATAATTTTGTATGATTAGTAAATATGAGTGATTTATTTTTTACCCTATAAGTAGATTTGATACAGATAAAATTTGTCTTTTCCATTTCTGTAAAGAATAAATGATTTTAATCCAAACCCAACCCTTACAGTTCTACAAAATCTATATCTTCATTCGTGAACTAAATTCTCTAAACTAAATACGATCAGCAAGAACAAGAATTCACATTTTTTAATCATAAATTATTCATCGCGTGCCAGAGAGACCATTTAGAGGCAATTAAAGGGGTCAACAGAACAATAGGAAAAGAATTAGACTTGTTTCTATACCTGAGGCTTTTTTCATTCTTAAGTACCGGAGAAACTCAGCGACAGGAAAGAAATGAAGGTAATACCGCACCAGGATTTTGTGTCTCGAGCTGCAAAAGCTTTTAAAGAATTGCTTTAGAAATAATAACAAGTGCCGGATACCCAGCCTACGTGTGCATATATAGAGAATGGAGCAGCGGAACTACTCAGCAGGGATTTGCGAATGCTCACTGTTTGTCGAACTTACTCCCTCTTTTCTTACAGTAAAAAGAATATTGATTTAATACAGAGGGCAGAAAAGCTCACTATAACTGCATGGCAGTACAGAACGCAGATATAAAATCAAGTTGAATATATAGAAACTAAAACGAACTATGTGGAATAATTTAGTCTTTTTACAATGTATCTTATTCCCTCAGGTGAGCTTTAATGTTTTTGAATGAAAACGTTTTTAAATTGTGTAAGTACTGGCACATAAACTCTTCTTTTCATTTTCAAAAGGTGACAAGTCTATATTGTTAAATTTTGCCCCAAATGCAAAAACATAGGGGATGTTAAAGGAACAGATATTTATGTCCTGTCAAGATTCTAATTTTTTTACGACATTCTTATTGTTATGTACTTTCAAAACATGCCAAAGAAAAAACAAAAATAAAAGAAAAAACTCACAAAGCTATACAAAATTTCGAAAATAATTAATAAAGTATACTTTTAATTTTATTATGGCATGACACGCTAAGAATCAGGCATTTATAATTGATTTACGATATTTGCATACAAGAAACAAAATTTCTTACCAATATATGGTGTAATAAGTAATGCTTATTTTCTTTCCTCCTTGTGTAAACAGTTATCAGGACTTTTTTATCCACATTAATGCTTTTCCCTTATCTTTTAGGATCTTGCAAGAAACAATAGCCTCATCAAATTACACTCATTTATGTAGTATGTACTAGATTACTTTGTTGACGTGATTCAATTTTTTTAAGCCGGAAAGGAGTGTTTGTTAATCTCGAATGGGATATTAGTCTCGAAACACTGAAATGCGTTGTATCAATTTTCAAATTGTTGTCATCAAATGTTATCGCCTTGTATTATATTTAAAGAAATTAAATAATGAATAATCTGAGGGAAAGTATGTATGTTTCTCACACTGTCAAAAAAACAACGGTACCTAGAGGCATCAAAGTTTGAATAACGTATCCACTCAAACATGTATACCTGGAAGTCCACATTTTGAATTTCGAATTTGTTTTATTATGTATTTCCTATTTTGTAAAACTTTAACGAATTTTTCATTAACAAACTCAACGATTTCAAAGCGAGCAGTGGCAACACTGAAAACAAAAAGTCGGAAATTCTAAACATATGCTGTTTTAAAATATTTTATGATTTTCCTGTTGAATCGAATTTTGTGGGGCGTAAGTGCCAAGAACATAATATTTAATAAATAAAGTAAATGCACAAAACATTTATAATAAAAAGACAAAAAGGTTTAGTAAAGCCATCTTAGTAAGAAAACTGATCATTGATGTGATAAAAAAGACTGAAAAAAAAAACAGAAAAATGTATGCCAATACTTAATACTGCATCGGGAATTTTAAACGAACATTGCTATGATGCTTTTAAAATTTTTGTAATTTTGCTGTTGAATTGTGTAGGCGTAAGTTGTAATTTCTGTTGAATTGCGTGGGCGTAAACTGCGAGTTCAGCGAGAGTTTAAAATACCTTAAACTCATTTGGGCCATTTTATGAAGCTAATTTTACAATCATGACCTAAATCTTTCCTCTTTCATTTTGAGTCAATTACATGTTAATGTTTGTATTAAAATTTTAAAGCAAATATTTTAATATTTAAATTTCATATACAAATCCATTTACTTTCAAAAATATAATGTAAAATATTTGCTCACACATCGTTTTTTTTTCGATTATTAATTTTACTATTTGCTATAGTTATTTTGCGTTTTCGGAAAGGATAATTTGTAAACTGAAATAATTTTGATCAAAGTTTTATTTAACTTCTGAATATTATATTCATATTAACATTCTTTGCATACTTCTGCAAGTAAACAAAGTACTTAAATGCATTTACGTTTTATTCTGCAACCTTAATTCGCAGTATAAACAATTTTGAGTTGTATTTCGTTGTAAATCCATAGAGGTGCCTTGTAGCAACAAAACAAAGTGAGCTTTACTTCTAAAACGAATTTTAGAAAGGAGCATACATATTTCTCGCCTTTCTAGAACGTAGAATTTATGTAAGACGTTCTCTTGATAACGAAAAGTGCAGTATTTCTGTGGCAGGAATAATACCCCTTATTTGTCTCTCCATACCCTTCGAGACCTTTCAGGCCAAATTGTCGACTCCTTTCCCGTTTGCATTATTCAGTCATGTCACTTTAATGAAGCGCTCTGAACTTCCGACTTCTTTACCGAAACGAAAGGAATTCACACAATACTGTAGTATTCACAGATGCTGTGATGCATATTCTTAAGTGTTCACTTTTAATTATCTAAAACGTGAAACGTTCGAGTAGTTGATATGTATTACAAGAACTCTCCAAATACGATAGGAATTTTGTAGAAATACGTTTAACTTTTCCGATATTATAAAGGATTGTATTTTGAAGATATCATTTGCTTTATACTAATACCTGCATAAATTTTATTTTTAAGTGCTTTAACAATGTATCAAAAACGTTTCCAGAAGTAGTATCAAACGAAAATAAGGTTACCAAATTTCTCAAATTTGCATTAGAGATTTCAAATGCAATGTCCAGCTTTGATTCCTTCTGCCATATTTTTACGTGATCGTTACAATATCCATAATCACGTGACGTAGTACATAATTTAAACAGCTCCAAGAAGGCTGGGTGTACCATAATTTTATCTATCTGCTTTATTGAAAAGACAGACTTTATGAAAATTAACCGTCTTTCATCGAATGAATCCCGGCGGGGAAAAGTCAAACGTGTCTGCGGAAAAGAAACGATCATGGTTTTTTTACATTTGCAGATCCGTTCACCAAAGAATTGCATTGTAAATTATTCTCATTAGAAGCTATACAATGTTTCATAGTATGTAGTCATTACATAGTTCTTATGAACAGTCTCTCAGGACGAAAATAATAAATATCATGATATGAATTACTACCCTTGTCAGACACCTTTTCTACCAAGAAAGCCAGCCAGTTTAAAGAAACAAGAATCCCTCTTCACCACTTCGAATAGATTCTTTGGGCAATTCATAAAAATGAATCAGGTATCCCACAACATTTTGCACAATTTCGAGGAGGTCGCTAGCTTAGGTTAAGTTCGCTGAGGTCATCAACATATCAGAAGAACAGAAAAATGCTCTTTATATTTTATTAAATTTTATATCATGAAGTCTTTGCTCCCAATTTTTTTTAATGGCGGGCTCTAGCCATTTTGGATTTTAGCCACTAAGGCCAGAAACGTTGGTTATTTTATTATAGAGGCACCTAATAGGAAACCACCGTTACCTCCTATGAAAGGACAGAAAATTTATAACCATGCTTTCTCCGAGATCCGAACGCAGGCCCGCCCTACTGTGCAGCACTCAGAGTCACTAATCACTTTCCCGTCTGGACAGTTTGCTCCCAACATAATGTTTGAAGCATTGAAGTTCTAGACATGTAACATGGGGCTGCATACCTGATGATCAATGGTAGAGATCAGATGTCGTACATATTAGTATCTGTACATATATTACGTCCGAGAACAATGATGAACTTAATGTTTTATCTCTGTGTAACCGAATTGAAATGCATGTTATTTCTGTAAAACTTTTTTTCACCGAATAATTTTTATATTAATGTTTGTGGGCAAAAGACTGTTTAAAAAATAACCTCCACTACACTGCGGAACTTTCAAGCTCCATGCAACTCCTGCATGTATTCCGAATATCCAGATCAAAATTTGGGAGGCTTCTTGAATACAATGTGTATGCTACCATAAACGCTGTTAGAAAGTTAGAAACTTTTATGATGTAAGAATTATACTGTTCCGTAATTACATGATGAAATATGGTTCCAATATGAACTGCATCTTGCACATTCCCCGTCATTTGGAGTGAAGTTAATCCATTCGTCCAAGGACATGAAAGACATATTATTAAATTGAATGAAACAATTAAGATATTAGTTTTTAAAATAGTCGTAAGTTAAAAGGCTTCATGTACAAGATTCTAAGAAACTAAAAAAATTTCAGCTGTACGACAATGCTTTAAATATTGCATTTTAGAATAAACTTTTCTGGTGAGAAATTCTGTACGAGAATTTCCCTTAGTGGAAACTAACAAGAACGGATAGATTAAAGATTCATGTTAGAATTGCAATAAATGCGATCATTTACTGTTAAAGGAAATAGAGCAATAAAAGGATATCTCAAAGTATTCGAAATTAAAAATTAAATTTCATGAAGAAAAACCTTCTCGACGTTTGGTTACGAATTCAAGCAGGACATTCCGAAATTTCTAATTAAAGTCATAATGCCATCGACATAACTTACTTTCGACTTACATAACAATAAAACAAGAATGGCTAAATACGAAATGTCAAAGACGCTTAGATATAATATCAACAGATTCAAACATCAATACTTTGGATAAAATGGAAAACATATTCCAGCAATGAACTTAAGCATCATTGAAAAACTAATAAATATGTTTGGACTGACAAGCTAATGATGGTAATTCCCAAATTTATAATTACGTTATTATATTGTTCAATAAAAGCCATAATAGAGAAGCGATTTTCTTTTCTTTTTTCTTGTAAAGTGTGTATAGCATTTATATGCAATGCTTTTTTAATATTTACTTTCCTGAAGATGGTAAAAAGTCAACAAAACAAACTTATAATTTTATGTGTTTCGTGAGTCGATAAAGTTTGAAAGCCATGGGTTTAATGAAACGTTCACCACAATCCAGATGATAATAACGATGACAGAAAATAGCCAGTAAAATAAATTTATTTTCAGGCATAACGCTGTGACGGTGTACAAAATTCCAGTTCTTTCACCATTTATAATATTGATCCCTAAAATTTCTGAATTCATTTATAGGTGTAAAGAATTGGTTTTTAAGTATTAATTACAGAGTTAACTGTATGTGAGACAATATACTGGTCATTATACAGATTATATTATTGTTTGCTCCAAGAAACCGAGCGAAATGCTTATTAATTCTCCGGGTTTAAATTGCGCAATATAAAAGAATATGATTTCGTTAATATATTTTTCTATTATCCTTTATGTTATGCGATTGAAAAGGAACTTTTAAAGGATATATTTAGTTGCCTAACCCACATCTTGAACTTAATTTCTTATAAATATCTTGTCTTTGCTTCTAGTGAGGTTGATAGATCGTTTTCCGATTTTAAGTTTGCCGTAGGCGTAGCGGATTATTGCTTAGTAATTAATTTAATCGAAACCTGTCAAGAATGAAGTATCGAATAAAAATGCTTACCTTAATTTGACGATAAAGGAATAAGCTAGAAAAAAACAACCGTACAAAGTAAGAAAAAAACTATTTTAATAAACTAAAAATAGAATAACATTTCAAACATACTTTTCATATGAGTTTTCATGCCCGAGACAAAAGCTTTAAAAATCAGTTTGCTTAGGTTTAATAATAACAACCAAAATATTTGCAAATGCATGCAATAGAAACGCGGTTTCAAATTTCAAATTAGGCAGAATACAATATTAGATTGGTAAATGATTTTATAGAAAAAACGTATTTCATTTCGATGGATTAGTATATATGGATTTCGTTTTACTCCTCGAAAAAAATTAACCTCATGGCCTTCGAAATGCAAAAGGATTGTCTCTAAACCAAGGTCAAATTTAAGTTGTATTTTATCTATTTTTGAAACAGAGATATTGTTTAAACTAAGAGTATGAGGATAAAAATTGCAAAACACTTTTTTCTTAAATAATTTTATGTTATGAGAACCCTTTTGACTTTAATGTCTCTGATTGCTCTTTCGTTATCTAACTAACCTAAGATGCGATAGGCGACTGTCATTTATACATAATATAGTTTCGTCCCTCCGTTGCCCCCAGGAAAGAAAAATAAAAAAGCAGGTGAATGAAAATTAGTAAAAAGACGTTTTTAGTGCTAATACTTAGTAGTTTCATTAAATGTAATATTTAATTTGAACAGCCTAACTTGCAGGTATAACTGTTCATTTACATTTATTAATCACTAGTAACTATATCCAAATAGGCGGAAAATGATGCGTTTTCTTTTCTAAAGCACATCCGCGTTATACGCCAGACTGATGCTTAACGATAATAAAGAGAATTCATTACCGTAATATATTTTTAAGGTAACAAAATTTAAATCTTATGTTAAAGGTCCAAATATATTTATTTAATCTGAACCTTAAATACGGTATTTATACCATTTAATTAGCTTATTATCTGAACCACAAATTCCACATATTATCTTCGTTTATGTGAAGCTATTTAATAAACTAGCATTTAACGTTCTTGAAACGTGCCCTTAAAAAACATCCTTGTTCGTTTTATATGTGAAGCTGTCTTATAATCGAGCCAAGGAATTTTGCTTTATATATTTTTGATATTGTATTACTAGCTAATTATTGTGTATGTTTACATAATAACCGGACAAGCCGCTGTACTCTGAATAATAGCATTTTGAATTTTTCTGAACTAATACGCTTTCTCAACAGTTGATGTTGATACGAAATGCAACAACTAACACATAGCATCAAGTTCCATAATATTTTTACCCCTGCAATGTACGTTGCAAATCAATTGTTTTTGTGTGTAGTCCTTGATTTTGATATTTCTGCATATGGTTCAGTTTCGATTTAATGTATCACTGAATGCGAATCTTTCAGAAAAATCTATCCTTTTAATTTAGATGGAAAATTTATTAGTTGCTTTAATACTTCACCGTCTCCCCCCGAGACACACTCGCTGATTAGAAAAGCGTCGTCAGTCGATTTCAACGATTTTAATAATTCGAATAATATGAAAAGGTCAATGGCCATCTTGAATATTCAAATATGTCTGTAAGGTACATGGGTGTGTGCGTTTATATATACATGTACACTATACATGAAAAACAGAAAAAAAAACAAGTATAAAAATGCGCGCGTAGTGCTTAAAATTAAATATCTAATTTGGGATATGTAATATAGGAGAGAATTATTCAATGATTGTAAGAGCTTTGATTCCTTACCCATTCTTTATTTTATAAACTTGTAAATTGTTTTCAATAAACTTTTGGAACAGAAAATGTAAAAAAAAGTTTAAATATATACGCAGAAACTATTGTAAGTTTATTGAAAATAATTTACAAGTTCATCAAATAAGGAATGGGTAAGGGAACAAGGTTCTTACAATCATTGAATAATTTTCACCTATATTTCATATCCCAAATTATATATTCCTGGAGAGTCGGTGATTATTCGCCAACTTCTGTCTAACCAACCCCCTAGCTTCACCTTCCAGTTTTTGATTCCGCTCCTAGGGTTGCCATGCACTTGGCTGGTTTTGGACCGTCTCGGATCGCCAAACGAGAGATTGGCGAGAAGAAGAAAAAGGGCGTGCAGCGATCTACGAGAGAGAGGAGACTCTGAAGTTTGCGCCAGACGGGAGAAGGAAAATTTTTCTGAAGGTTGTCGACAGACCAGAAAGCAGTCGCTCCGTCCCGAGTATTAGGTCTACGTAACAGTGGAAAGAAGGCTGAAGAATTTGCGGAGAGAAAACCACCGATGGTCGGCTACGCAGTAAGGACGATACCCTGATAGAAGGGGCGGAAGGCTCTATAACTTCATTACTTGCCCATCATATTAGCTTACATTCTCTTTTCTTTTTAGATTCAATACGGCTGAACGTTTCATCAATGTACGCTGTTAAGTGGCAGAATGTTTCATCAATGTACGTTGTTAAGTGACAGAATGTTTCTTCAATGTACGCTGTTAAGTAATTGTGATTTTCTGTTGGGATCCCCTCTTCGTAGAGCAAACGGTATGAAAAATTTTATTCTCATTTTGAACCACACCTCCACCACCTAATGTATATTGTTACTAGTTCTGTTTACCTTTAATAAATGAAATATTTAATTTAACTTAACTTGTATGTTTTCACTTATCACTTAGAACACTAGACCCAATAAATTTAATTAAAACTTGAACGGGTTATAAACCAAATTTAAACACAACGCTTTGTTAATACTTTACTGTTGGAGTATTATCTGGTACTATTTACTGTTATATTTGAACACACAGGTTTTACAGTTTAAATGTTGTTTTATCTTGTCTTTCACACACTTTTACACCCATGCAGTTTTTATTATAGTGATATGATTTAAAGTTGTTTATTCATAATCTTGACTTTCATGTGCATTGAACATTGAAAACTTTAAATTAGAGATAAAACTCCAATACAAGTAAAACCGCAAAAATAAAAGAAAACTCCCCAAAACCAGAAGTCCTGCAATAAAACAGATATGGAAATTTACCCTCAGAAGTCTCCGTAGAAAATCGTACAGCAATTAATCCCAAAAAGGAAGAAAGTAGAATCCCACCAACCGTTATAACTTAAGAAAACCTCAACTGGCTGGAATTAGATTGTAAATTGCGAATCATCTGCACAGCAGAATACGAATCCTTTATATACCCCAAAAATGCCGAAAATTACAGAAAAGTAACGCTAACGCTAGACCAAATAAAAAGAAGCTACCACTCATATTTGTTTGATCAGGAAAGAATAGCTAAGGCAGTAATTAAAAATATGCCGGAAATAATACCTGAAGAAGCAGTATTCCAAAATTTGACCGAAACTTCCTAGTCCGAAAGTTAAACAATTTACGAAAAAGATAGACGAACATCTGGATAAACTACCTCTATACTTCATTGAACTTGATAATTCAACAGAAGGTAATGCAATCTTTAACGTAAACAATATCTTCAGTTTTAACGTGAAAATAGAAAAGTATAGACCTGCTGGAAAACGCTCTACCCAGTGCTATAAATGCCATCGGTACGAGCATACGCAACACAGATGCTCTCATCCACCCAGATGCTGCAAATGCTCACAAAATCATAGGACTAATGAGTGAAAACTAACTAAAGAACAACCCCCAAAATGCGTTTTTTGTGCACAAAATCATGTAAGTTCCTTCACCGGCTGCACAGAATACCAGAATAGAATAATGAATGAGGAATGAATAAATAATAAACGAAAGATCTGTATTTTAATGTCAACATACGGTAACTTAAAATGGAAAATTAAATTGAACTGATGAAAATTTAATCTTTGAAAAAACTTAGGTCCCAATACAAAAAACTGTAGAAATCATTTTACTGTGAAAAGATGACTTATAATGCAATTCTCGGTTTGGGAGGAAAGTAAATTCGGTTTCTTAGTGTGAAAAACAAACTGAATTTTTTTAGTAAAACACAAAACTCAAATTTAAAAAAATTTGAGTTTTGTTTGTACAAAAAATGAACTTTAAATCATTCAAATGCCTTCCATTCTGGCTGATGACCGTTTGGCATCTTTTAGTAACTTCATGATTCCTCGCTCATAGCACTTTTTTTATCAGCAAAAATCGCAAGCAAGGGCGATTTGAGGTCGTCATTATTACTGAAATTTTTACCATTTCAGAATTTTTGTAAACTACGAAATAAATAATATTCCGATTGAGCAAGGTAGGCATACGACTTCACTTCCCACTCAACCTCTAATAATTTCGTGCGTTTTGCTAAAGATATGTGAGACCTCGCATTGTCGGTAGTGAAACACGATTCCTTTGCGATTTGCCAATTCTGACTCTTTCTCTTTAACGGCTTCCTCCAGTTTCATAAGCTGTTGACAGTAAACATCTGAGTTGATCATTTGGTTGATAAGAAGCACCTCAAAACACAAAACACCTTTATAATGCCATTATATTTTCTGACGCAATTTAGCATTTCATATGATTTGTCCTGTTTCATCATGCTTGAACCATGAACATTTCGATTAATATTGTTATAGTCGTCCCATTTTTCATTACCAGTGATAATTTGTTTCAAAATAGGGTCAACTGCATTACGTTTGGAATGCATACTGCAAATATTGTTTCGTTGTGTTAAGTGAATGCCCTTTAATTCATCCAGAACCAAAATTTAGAGTTTCTTAATGGGTTCAAGACATCTTATGTTATTTTCAATTTCTGTGCGTGATTCACTTAAAATATTTGCAATATCTCGCACAGTTATATGATATTTCGATTCAATTATGACTTTAATTTTCTCATTATGATCTTCAGAAAGTTGGCCAGAACGTTGATCGCCTTTGAGAAATCTCCAGAAGGAAAATTTTTTAAACGAATCCTATTTCCAGATGCAGCCATATTAAAAGAGTTGCCATAGTTCTTACAAAGCCACATTGCCTCGCACAGCGCTTTAAATTCCCAGACAGAATAAAGGACTCTTTTTCCCACAAAAAAATATAAAACTGATTTAAAATAGATTCTCAAGAGATTTTTTTCATGGCGTCTCTGAGTGCGTACGTACGAACGTATTTATGTAATAAGTATGTATCTCGCATAACTCAAAAACGAGTAGCCTGAGAACGTTGAAATTTTGTATATAGGACTGCTATAACATGCAGATGTGCAACCCTATTTTGGTTCTAATCGGCCGCACCAAAAGTATATAAATTTATGTATATATATCTGCACTCTGTTACTCGGCTCTGTGAGCTCAGTTTTTTATTCTTATATGTTGGTATACTGTGAATTTTTTACTTTAAAAATGATGAATTATACTGCTCTTATTTTCTGGTTAAGGTTTTTATGCCTTTAGTAAATATGCATGCAATATTTGTAAAATTATCAACAATTTAAAAGTAAATGTGTGGCTAAGCCTAATCATTTTTCTCATGGTAGACATATCTGTTTACAACTGAAACTTAGG
The DNA here is from genome assembly GCA_000611955.2 of Stegodyphus mimosarum. NCBI lineage: Eukaryota > Metazoa > Arthropoda > Arachnida > Araneae > Eresidae > Stegodyphus > Stegodyphus mimosarum. Next base: position 111,909 of record KK117107.1, on the reverse strand, counting down.
AGAATAGTGGATTTGTTGCCAATCTAGAGAAATTAAGCTTCGCAACAACAAAAATAACGCCTTCTTTTATTATTGCGAATTAAATCATGCTTAATCCATTCTGGAATTTATTCGAGGAAATAGGTGTTTAAAATTTACTTCGTGATTTTTTATGCAGGTATTTTCATTTTTAATGCATTTTTGCCTTGTCGCGAAGTGAGAAGTGAATTAATTGCATAAAAAATACTGAATCGTCTGTGAAAAACTGTTTCTTTTCCCTTTTTTTTGTTTATTTAATTTCTTTTACACATAGTTTTAGATTTATTATAGCATTTGAATTGAACATGTTGCAACGATTAGGTAATTCTCCAGATAATATACCTAGTTATTCTGCCTTCTGAGTTATAAAATTAATGACATGTAACGCTGTTAAGTGAAGATAGTGCCAGAATGTCGCTATGATAAACAGATATAGTGAATTTTAAAGAGTGCATTTATTCTATTGTGGTTTATGCGCTATCGACGAAATGGATTTAATTCAATCCAGTAAGTTTAAATGAAATGCAAAATGCGTATAATCTAATTCCGTACAAGGAAGTCGTGTGGTGTGCAAATCAGGTTTTTTTCCTATAATTACTCACAAAATACTGTCTTTCACGACTTCCTAAAATAAGAAACATTTTGATAATATGATTTTAATAACAAGATTCATTGCTAAAATCTGCATGAAAGCCAAATTAAATTCACTGTTTAAAAATATTGATTACAGCTTATGAACATCCCAACAGTTCACAAAATCTTTATTTACTGTATTATGATCGCAAAGAAATTCCTCAGTTTCTCGCATTTCATGCCACTCAGTTATACCGCTTTTATAATTTTTTTTAGAAATGTGCGTGAAATAAGACCATTTATTACTTTAACTTAATTATGTCTTTGCCAGCACCATGCGCAAGTTTAACTTAATTATCCCTTGCGACAATTTCTGTGTTCTTAAAAAATCCAGGAGCATTTAATTCACGCAATTCCCAGGTAAGTTCTGAAATTTTTCTAGTTTAGTTTTTTTGTTTTTTTTTTTTTTTTTTAGTTATTTTCTCTTACCGAAGATTTAAAGTAGTTTTTTTTTTCTTTTTTTGAAGGAAGCGAAAAATGTATAAATCCATGTATTGTTAATGTCTAGTCGATAAATAAGACACAAGAGTATACGTTTATCCATACTATACACGTGACCTTTGAAAACTGAGGCTTAGGAGTATCAGCTTCTGGAGTATTCAAAAACCAATACATTATAAGGTATTTCTGACACATTCTTCGCCTGCCTTCGTGGCGAATGATGATTCTTCACCACCAGTATTTGGCTACTGGGTGCCCTAAAACCCTAGTCGCTCTTTAAAAGGGGGAGTATATAAGGTATTTCCCCCGCCTTTTTCGCATGCCTTCGCGGTGTAGTGGTCAGCACGCGTATTCCAGACTGGAATATTCCGCTTCTCTGGAATACGCATCCATTCTCTAGACGCGTATTCCAGAGGTCCGTGGTTCAAGTCCCGGCGAAGGCGTTGCTCATTTTTCATCGCTCCTGCTTTCGAAATAACCTAATGTCTCTATAACTGGCGCCCGAACTAAAAAGGTGAGGGATGATGATTCTCCACCACCGGAATTTGGCGACTGGGTCCCGAAAACCCCAGTCGCCCTTTAAAAGGGGGAGTATATAAGCTATTTCTAGCACCTTCTTCGCATGCCTTCGTGGTGTAGTGGACAGCACGCTCGACGCGTAAGCGAGAGGTCCGTGCTTCGATTCCCGGCGAAGGCGTTGCTCATTTTTCATGTCTACTGCTTCGAAATAACCTAATGTCTCTACAACATAAATTTTTGTATCCCAAAAAAGCACTTAAACCATAGAAGTAAACATGAATATTAAAAGTACGAACAATATAAGATATAACATATATAACGAAATTTGAGTAGGTAATGGCTGATCGGTGTGTAAATAATGAAGTATTTAATGAATAATGAGTATAGCGTATTGAACTCTCTCAAACGAATAGGCTAAGGCAAAGAAAATTTCATCAATAAAAACCTAAGAAAGAAGAAATACATTCGGGGTATCATATTGCGTTGAATGATGTCGAATGTTTATTGCGTTTGTGAAAAAAGCTTAAGAACAGTACTGCTTTGCAAGTGTCCAACTTTAAATATTTTGAAATATTATTTAAAACATTTTCTTATAAATATAATGTGACGTATTGCTTAATTTTTATAATAAATTCTTGGAGGAAAACCCCTTCTGAAAATTAAACTTTATGTAATCCAAAAACGAAATAATCTTATCGTTATACTGAATTACTGAAAGATACTCAAAGATTATAAGTATTGATAATAAAAATAAATATTAATAATTAATATTTAAAATTCAGATTTAGAGACTTTTTGTAAATACATGTTTTTAGATACTTTAGATTTACACTAAAATGCTATTATCTCTTAGATTCTCAGGTTTTTATTTGCAGTACGTATTTTTGTTTTAAAGAAATTTATGTAATTTTATTCATAAGTGATAACTTACGACCACAAAATCGTATTCTTCTCTGTTACGTCTAGATAAATCGTTTTCGAAGAAGCTTTTGCATTTCTGTAGTTAAATAATAACATTTACGCATTTTTGAAGACATGGGGAATATTAAAATTATTCTATAGCTTGTTTGTAGTATTTGGAAGAGTGTGAGTATAAAAAACCCTAAAAGTGACCTTCGAGGATAAAGCCTGACGATGAAATGATAGATATGTTCGTTCCACAGTTTTATCGATCTGGTACTCGAATCACGTCAGAAGAGTTCGAGGGTTGTCTTCCCTTCTTCTTCCAATAGAATAAGAAGAATAAAAAATAAATGCCACAGGTGATGGCAACATTTTCGGTGGGATCGTCAACACTCCTGGGATTTTTTTGTCGGAAAGAATTGATGGTTCTTTTTTCCTGAGGATTTCGGCTGAAGACTCTTGTCGACCATTTCCAATTTACATCTATTGTCGAAGAGTATAAAACTGAAACTTCTGCGTGTCACATGAATTTCTCACAAAGAATTAGCTGGTACAAATCCCAGAAAAAATGCTGTTCAGTATTATAAATATTTTTTTCGTAGTGTTCAAACATATATACTTTTCTGTTTAACTTATATTTTGATATGTTCGAATCAACACTTAGATTAGTTACCCAGGATATTGCAGCTAATTCGAAGACGTTTATATTGGCAGTCGGTTGCCCTGGAACCACAGAAAAGGGGAAGGTAATCACAGCAGATTTGTTATGGATGATCAGTTTAGTATTCTCAAGCAATATAACGCTTAGGATGAATAATATGAATGCGTTATTTAGTTAAGCTACAGAATGTCCTAGAATGATTGATACATTTTTAGGTCTTTACTTGGTACTTACTTACACAGTTAAACAACTGCGACTTTGTATAACTAGTTCAGTTTTGTCTTCTCTACAGCAGATACCATTTCTGTAAACCTGAAAGACTGGACACAACAGAAAATCTTCCATAATAAAATACAATAAAAAAGTAAATAAAAAAATTTAAAAATTTAAAACACTTTATCTTTTTAACTTTTTACTTAAGCAAGTTTTAAACAATTAGGTGTTCGTACTAATCTAAGAAAATTGTCAATCATTTGGGACCACCATTGGTTTCCATCAGTCATTTCCCAGTAACAAAAATTCAAGGTGAAGTATAAAACTGACAAAGTAGATTTTATAAAATATTGAATACCCATTCGGATTTAAGTAATTCTCAGTGGAAAAAGCTCTTTTCTGAACAACCTTTGGTCTACATTTTCATCACCATTTCAATAAAGGCAATGGCATTTACATGTAAGAAGTTCTGCAGTATTCATAAGACCAAGGATTGTCTTCAAGAATTTATTTTTATGAAAACTGTGATTTTAACTTTACTTTGCATGTGTACTAGTGTTTTTTATACAATTACATAAAATGTTTTTAAAAATATTTTAGATATCAAGGACAATGAATTCTTTTTAAGAAAGTAACAAGGCATCATGCCAATACAAATGAATTTCTAAGCCAAAAATTTTAAATCAAATCTATTGCTTTAAAGAATGCAAAACTTATTTGCAGGCCTAGCAGAAATATGGAAAATCATTCGAATGCCTGAACTACCATGCTCTTTTTCTTAGTTAACTGAATGGTGAGTGTAAATTATTATTTATGCATGAAGCGCAACCTTTAGACAGGTCTTAATAAAATATTCCTTAGATGATGTCTAAAAAAAGATGTCAAGATAAAAAGATGTCTCTTTCCCCCAAAAAAGAGGCATGCTATTAAAAAAGTCATTGATGTTTTACTTTCTATAATATAGTGAGATATTTCACTTCCTTTATGAGAAAGTATATTTTTCCCCGGAGTGCTATTCATAAGTTCTTATAAATATGCATGTATGAAAATCTATTAAGCATGTCTATTTATAAGATATGCATGATGAATCTGCATGCATATTCTTAAGTATGCAGATTTGTATACTCATAGGCCCCTACAATGTGTGCATGAATTTGTACGCTTAAGAATGGAGATGGAACACAGTGACCACCGAGAGATCAAGACAGTTGAATGATAGTAGTTAAAATCGGGTTCAATCGTGCGCGGTTGGTTTCTGTCTCTATGTGTAACACGAATGCAAACTGGTTTCGCTTAGAAAATTCTCCACGAAGGCCGTCTTCCACTGCGGAAGATAGCCGTCATATGTCAAAAATAACCATGCACACATAGTGACAATAATCCTCTAAAATCAAAGCAAAGTTTTTTAAGTAATTGTTTGCGACAATTCCTGAAACTGTATTTATAAAAAGCTCTCAAATAAAAATGTGTCCTACGACTAAAATGTTCAACCTAAAATGTTTCTCCGCGTTCTGATTCGAAGTAGTTCGTATAAAATTTCTTGAATGATTAATCTGATGATAATTTCCTCCCTCTAATTTTTACCCTGCTACATTCAATCAAGCTAAGCACAATATAATAAGCACATAAAAGTAAAACCAACCCAAATACCGGTGGTATTATTTGAAAGCCTTCCTCAAACTGAAAATTACTTTTGGATTTCCATTCCAAATTATTTTTATAACTCAATAGACGCTGAGAAAAAATACTTCGGGTTAGGAGCCACTGAAAGTGGTGAACATTAACAGATAAAATTTGCACTTAATATCAAGTTTAAGATGTCGGCACACCTTTCACTAATTTAGAAAATTAATAAAAATAGTGGAGAACATAATAAGGATTCTTGTATACTAATATTTGAGAGGACTTCCATAAATTCTATCATTCGTATGTTTAACACAGATTTCATGGCAAAGAATCGAGAAGCTTAGCAAAGTTCTCAAATCTGGCTTCATTGCGTCAGATTTGTCACCAAGACAACCAGATTTTGAAATTCATTGTTTCCTATTCCGTTGCAATTATTTAAAGTATTATAAATAATTAAATTTCTTGCAGAAAGCATCTGGAAATTGAAATAAATACTTTTAAATATCTAACAATGTAATGTAAGTAGACAGATAATAGCTTGCCAAGTAAATCAAATAAATTCAAGGAAATTAAACAACAAAAGGGAACGTATATATTACTCGGAACAGCACAGCTTTCGATATTTTCACCTTATTGCGATTTTGGCCTGCACCTAAAAATTCCCTCATCACAAAACAATTTTAAAAATTCAAAAAGTTTGTACTATGTAAAGTAACATGTTCTGAATTGAAGGGAAATAAAATTGCTAAGTGAAATAAAACTCGCAATGCCCAACTGTGGACAGAAATGGAACTAGGTATAAGAGATTTGTCTGTTGTAAAATGTAAGGAGATAAGGATTAAAATTTATAACTCAGCGATTTTAATAGATATGAAAAACTCTGATTCACTTTCACCAATTGAGGAAATGTCTTTCACCAGTTGTGAAAGTTTTTTTTTTCGAATCAAATATATAGTACTAGTAACCAAATATGTAATGCAATATGAAGTTCGCAGACCAGTAATGCTGTGTAATACATGATTTGTTTGTTTCCTTTACTGCACATCAATCATATTTATTGATGCAAAATTTTGTGCACTTTTGGCTTGAACTAATTATATCTCAAGCGGCGTGAGCATAATATGCTAGAAATTGTGCAAGAATTCATGACTAAAATAACAGAATTTAAGAATCAAAGGGCATATTTTATTTTTCAGGTGAAATTTCAGATATTCAATTTACGTAAATATATACAATTTCAAAAATAATAGGAGGAAAGTAAGGAATATCGTTCTTCTGAGAGCTTAGAGTAAAAAAAATGCCACCCCCACTCTGCTTTTTTATTAAAAGAAATACACTCACTTCCAAAAGTTAAGCACGGAGAGGAAATGCTTATTTCAGGTAGCCATTCAGAATTGAAGAAGATGCAATTTGTTGCAGAGGTAGATGGAAGTATACAAATATGTTAGGTAACAGCCAATCGCGCTTTCATGTCAAGAAATATGCAAAAAAGGCAGTCTTATAAGAAGACACCTTTATGAAGGGTTACAGAAGTTGATTGTAAGTGCTGATAGAAGGTGTTTAAAACTCGTACAATTTTTTTTCAAGATATAGTTTCTATGACTTCTAGAAGACGAATGGAAGATTCTGAGCGCTGGCGTGCTGTGGGACGCATTGAAGCAGGACAGATGTTGCTCTTTTATTCGACGTTCATCATTCTGTAATTTCGCGTTAATGGAAACAATACCAAACCGCACAGACAGTTGTCCGAAGGCCCGTAGCCGGTCGCCCAAGGGTTACAACCCCCGCGGAAGATCAATACATTGCTATTGTAGCCAAGCGGAATCGCAGAGTTACCTCCACACGTGTGACATCTATGGTTACAGCGTCCATTGGTAAAGCGATATCTGCGGCTACTATACGCCGAAGATTACATATGAGTGGACTGTACGCCTGGGTACCTCGAGTTTGTGTTCCTCTATACGTCCAATCAAGAGCGGCACGATTACAGTGGTGCCGGGAACATGTCAATTGGAATGTGTCTGATTGGAGCAATGTCACATTTACTGATCAGTTAAGATGTGCTACACGCAATCAGTCTCAAAACATTACCGAACATCACGCATTCCGAGGCAGAAGCATTATTAGGATACCGCACCGACCTGCACATCTTTAAACGGGGTTCTTTGACGGCTGTCCGGTATCGAAATGAAGTCCTAGAACCCATTGTGAGATTGTACGCTGCAACAGTTGGCCCTACCTTTGTTTTAATGGACAATAATGCACATCCCCATAGAGCTGACATCATCGATGACTACTTGGAGAGTGAAGGGATTGCGCGTATGGCGTGGCCAGCATATTCGCCCGACCTTAATCCCATTGAAAATCTTTGGGATGCTCTCGGCCATGCTGCAGCTTCACGTTTTCCACCTCCAGCCACTCTTATTGAGCTAGAACCTGCTCTACAAGAAGAATGACGATTGCTTAATTCTGCGGTGGTTGACCACCTAATTGAAAGCATGGTCACAAGGTGTAAACTTTGTATACAAATGAGGGGGAATCACATATCCTATTAATGTCCTTTTTTTCATTTTATACTGTTTATTTTCACTTTATACATAATTCTGTTTGAGTATGTCCTTATCTGATAACTTACAAAAATTTAATATTGTTTTCATTTCTGTACATAATTATTGATTTTGTTTTATGCATAAATATATAGGCTACTTTCCTGCCGAATTTTGCGTTAATCAAAGCAGTATTTGTTGAATTTTTTTGCATTTTACATCTTCGTGCTTAACCTTTGGAAGTGAGTGTATAAGTTTTAACTGTTTGGCCAACAATTTGGCACGAAAAGCCTTTTTCAACGCAGTAGCTAACAATAAGAAACAAGAAGGGAGACCTGAAGTTATTTATTTACACAATAAACTCATATCATCATCCAAGCCTTATTTTTTAAACATTTTGAATTAAAATTATTTACAACTAACGTGTATGTCACATTCACATAGCATTAATTTACAAGGAAAAAGAATCTAGCATTTTTTTCAGGGAGATTTGGCTGTGACATTTTGAAGTGCTCGTTTTAAAAATAAGATTTTATGCTCTATAACTTTAATTTCTCTTGACATAATTCTTAAATTAACAAATCGCTTTCATTTAAGTTTAACGAAACTTATATACCAATTATAAATTTCATCTCTTTTAATCTTGCGATTTTTGAAATTTTTAGTTTTATCTACGTCTTAACTTTTTCAAACTTAAGTGGTAAACATTTTGCGATGTTAGTATAATCCGAAGTCTTCAGCGTGCTGTATATGTAAATAAGTATACATATATAAAGGCAATATTTTACGGTTTCGAAGAAAATTTAAAATGCGAAATGCACTACTTTTCCCTGGAATAATGATGACACTGTGATGTAATAAGAGAAATATAAAAACTTCAATAATTTTTGATTGAAAACAGAAAGACTAGCAAAGGAAAGAAATACAAGCTTTAATTTTGGCGATTTCCATGCTTATGCTGTTAATAAGCTTTTATTTATTTCAAACCCTCTTAGAAAACTCAAACTACCTCCTAAAGTAAATGACTCTTCGTTGTGCAGTTTCTAAACTACTTCTGAACTTTTGCAAGACCCTAAAATTAATTTCCGCTTCTTCGCTTTTGCAGGAGTAAAAGGCGAGAAATCTTTTTTGCCCTTTCCGCTTTCTTCAACCTGTCAAGTCTCTAATGATACAAAAGGGAATGAGACATACTCGAGTCTTTTCGTGGACATTTGACGGAAATGTCAGCTTCAAAGTACAGCAACATTTTCTCTGCAAATGTTGCTTTAATATCGAAGACGCTGCACTTTTTTCGTATTAAGCAAGCGCCGTTTGTTGTTCAGTATTGCATTGACTGCACATTCAGGGGTACAATACGTTGGAGCTGATTCTTACAGATAACTGCAGATTAAAGATGAAGAGAATAATATAAAGGGACATTAAAGCTTTTTGAGTTAGTCATTTTAACACCAGTCAGTGGACGAAGACTTTTCATTAAGCCGAAAGTTGAGATGGATTTTATTGTGAATTCATCAAATTAATAATTTTAAAAGTTTTAATTTTAGCAATAAAATTCCCATACATTTAGAAAATTTGGATCATTTTAAACATTTTAGCAAAGCAGGAGGATTAAAAAGTCAGCATCACAGCTTTCCTGACAGATGCCGTAATACAACTCAAATGCTTATGTTTGCAGCTGATCACTTAAACGCTGTGACTGTGTGCAAGAATAAGACACTAAAAACTGCGAAATGTACGGAATGAAATGACTTTATTTGTAAAGGCTAAAGAACTATGTCATAATTTTATTGTCTTTTAAGAAACCTGTTAAAATGAGAAGAATTCATGTAGTATATTAATTTTAATTTTTCTCCTTCTTCAAAAATCGCTACAGCAGATTTCTATTGCTATTAAATTTTACCATTCTTGAATGTCTAACGAAGCAAAAACAGTCTTTAGAATATCAGAATATAGTAAATTTTTGAAGGGATCCTTTCAGAATAAGGATGAGTGCTGATTGCTTCTCAACAATGATTTTTAACTATGTAAGGAACATAACAGCTATTATAAAAGTGAGGATTCCTGAGTAGCGCCCATTTGCCTTTGGGCTACATCTGTCTAAGCTCGGCCGTGTTACTTGCCTTTTGATAGTTTGCTGGCTAATTTAATATTATGGGCCAACTAGTTTAGAACTGTGTTAGCTTCGGCTAAATCTCTTTAGTTGGTCATTAGTTAGTTTTTATTTCTTACATTTTAAGCCCAAGTGGAGGCCTTGTTGCACGTCCAAAGAAAAGGGGCCAACTGTTAATCTTATTTTGAACAAATAAATCCTTTTTGAGTTTACGTTTCTGTTCTTGGACTTAAGCGATTATTCGCTTAGCAGTTCACTAGGTTCCTCGACACTCAATTTGATAGAATAAAAGTAAGGGATCCTTCAACTATGAAACTACTTTTTGCGATTGGTATTTAGAAATTGTAAATCTACTTAAAGAAATTTAGGATGTAATGATTATGCTAATAGACGTTAATATCAATAAATAATTTATTAGATTCTGAAATTTTAATGTTATCTAACCTTATATTTTATGAAGCTTAATGCACTAAATTAAATGTAACACATCTTTAAATGGTCTGTCAACGTGCAAAATGTTGGAAACCGCTCACACTACTTTTCTAAATGTGCATATGTATATAAATCCGTCATGTTATGATAAAATGACTATAAAACTGTATGCTGTTAAAATATGCTGTTTAGTTACCGAATATTTATATTTGCTATTTGTAAACTAAATTGTATTTCTCAAAATGTGAGCCGCAAACATAAAAAATGAAGATTTTATTTTATTGTAATTGAAAAGACTGATTTCATCGTTAAAATTTACGAAATTCATCTAGTTTTTATTTTACTGTTCATTTCAAGAGGAGAAACAGAATGAATGCACAAATCACAAAATAGCATTGATTCTGCTTTATGCTTACCTTTTAATTAGTTACTGCTTGCAGCATTAAAGTTCATTTTTCAATCAAAGAGGACATAAACATATTTAAATTTTAGGAATTCTTAGTTTTCATTGACTTATTACATATCAATAAACCAAAACTCATAATTTCTCATTTAAAATCGGGGATATTCTTCCTCAAAAAAAGGAATGAACAGTTTTTTCATAAAACAATAATGCTGGCATTTCCACCATTTTCAGTTTTTTTTATTCTTGAAAATTATTCAATCCCACCAAAAAAAAACACTTTAGACGACAAATATTTTAGTCCTAAAGCCTTCGCATTCATCCAGATGCTCGAATTTTCTTTCAATTATAATCTAATTATTAAAACAAAATCTGATGAGGACACCACATGGCTTCCTTGTACGGAATATTAAATTATACTTTTTTTTGCTACATTTTTCATTTAAATGTATTTCGTCGAGTTTCATTACAGATAGATTTCTCATTCAATTAATTCAGTTCTCATTTCGCGACAAGGCAAAAATACATGAAAAATATCTTCATTAAAAAGTGAAAAACATAGAAAAATATAAAACACCAAATACAGTTAAAACAATTAAAAAAACAATTTTTACAATTAAAATTAGATTTTCTATTCACAAACAAGCAATTCGGCAGCAGGCAAGAAGGCAGATTTTTGGTGCATAAAACTAAAGGTTTTTTGGTGCCATTCGGAACTGACTTAATTCACTTAAGGCGGCCGATTGCCAACAAAAAACAAGAAGTGCATAACTACCTGCTATAGTAGTCCTATGTGAAAAATTTCAACTTTCTGAGGCTACTCGTTTTCCAGTTATACGAGATACATACATACGTATGTACGTACAGACGCCAGAAAAAAAATCTCTTCTGAATATATTTTAAATCAGTTTTATAATTCGTTTGGAAAAAAAGAATTCTTTGTTCTGCCATTACGTATAGATGTCACGCAAAAGCTTCGTTAAATTACATTCGATAGCGGTCAAAATGGAAATTTTCATTGAAATATGACACTCGCAATTTTTCGTGGTTACAATACTTCCTTTACTTCGTAAAAAGGAAGTAAAACACTCATTGAGCATTGTTTACAGTTTTTATCTTATAACTTTTTAAAATTTTCTCCGTATGCTCACAGATAAAGAGGAATGTTTTACTGTTTTGAATCAGTGTTTGAATAACCGATCTGCAAGAATAAGAATGTATGAATTTGTTATCTCGAAATGGGGGGAGCTACTTTTGAAGAAAAATTCAGCAGAAAAACTTAACAGCTTTTCACTTCCTTATACGAAGTACAGAAAGTATTGTAATCAAGAAAAATTCCAGGTACCATATTTTAACAAAAATATCGATTTTGATTGCTGTCGAATCTAATTTAACAGTATTTTTGAGTGACATCTGTACGTAAGAACAGAATAAAGGACTCTTTTTCCCAAAAAGAATTATTAAACTAATTTTAAATGGATTCAAAAAGATTTTTTCGTTGCGTCTGACGTACGTACGTATGTATGTATGTATGTATCTATGTATGTACGTATGTATGCATGTTTTGCATAACTCGAAAATGAGTAGCCTCAGAGCGTTCAAATTTTGTATGTAGAACTGCTATAATATGTATTTGTGCACTTCCCTTTTAGTGGCAACCGGAAGCAGCAAAAGCATATATATATATATATATATGTATATATATCCACTCTGTTACTCGGCTCATTGAGCTCAGTTATTTTAGTCTTATATTATGTTGGTAAATTGTGCATGTTTTGCTTTAAAATGATTGAATTATATTGTTCCTATCTTGTACGCCTTTAGTTCAACTACATGCAATATTTGTAGAATTATCAAGAATTTAAAAGGTGTTTAATTGCAGCTAAGACTTATTATTTTGATCATAGCTGCCATATTTGTTGACATTTGAAACCTAGCAAAATATTGGATTTGTTGCCAATCTAGAGAAACTAAGCTTCGCAACAACAAAAATAACGCCTTCTTTTATTATTGGGAATTAAACCATGCTTACCCATTCTGGAATTATCATTTAAGTCATTAAATTATCCCATATATTGACTCAGCATAGCATCTACACCAAATTAAGTCAGTTTCTGCGCCTTCAGTGTCTTTTTGCCGAGCGAGACGAAAAGTAAACTTTCAGTTTTGTGCACTGAAAAATCTGCCTTCTTGCCTGCTGGCCAAAATTTCTTCTTTTTGCGTAGAAACTAATTTTAATTGCAAAAATTGTTTTTTAAATTGTTTTAACTGTATCTGGTGTTTGTAGCATGAATTTTTAATGCATGTAACATGTAATTTTGACTTGTCACGAAGTGAGATTTAAATTATTTGAATGAGAAATATATCTATAATGAAATACGAGGAAATAAGTTTAAAGGAAATGCAAGAAAAATTGTGTATAATTTAACATTCCGTACTAGAAAATCATGTGATGTACACATCAGATTTTTTTTAAATTTAAACACTTGTTATTTAACACTGTAAGAGCAATATTTGTTTATTAAAATAAATCCAAAAACATTACCTCACATGTTGCATTTTAAAAATTTCTTTAACAAAATATTATCATGTGAAATTTTATTTCTTATTCGGTGTTATGTTACATCAAAGTACTCATTGTAAAATTACCTTATCGTATTTCAATACTTTAATTTATTGTACTACCGATTTACCTTTTAGCATTTTCTTTTCTGGATAGTTGGCATTATTTTCTTTACAATGACATGGATGAAAATAGTTGAAAAGAAACAAAAAAATCTGTTTTGATGTTCAGCAATTGAATCTAACTGTAGAGTAGATAGCTGATCTAGTTTGGGTTTCTGGTTGACGAAATATTGCACGAAGTCTAAGATTTCCAATGATTATTTCTAGACACATAAAAAGACGGTTCTCTGCAACATAGCATTAACTGCTTGATTTATTGAGTGTAACAATTTGCTTTCTTCCTCTTACCACAGAAGTCTGTCTACTTCCCAAGGTCCGTTTTGAGCGAACCGAGTCTGTGAGCGCCTAGTATGTAGCTAGTTGAATAAAGTTGTTCCATCAGGTCGATTGGGTAAATACCTCGGAAAGAAGGGGAATTTTTCCGTTTTTCCGATGCCATGTTTGTGTATCTTTTCCTTTTTTTTTCTCGATTCGGCCTGAGTGAATTGAGATTTTATTTGTTTCCAGATAGTTTTCTGTTAAGCTCTGACTTCTTTCTCGAATAGAACTTTCTTTTACTCAACATTACGTGCAATGCGAGTCAATATTATTTCGATAAAAATTTACTGCGTCCACACTTTGGGGAAATATAAGTAGTTGCGAGAGGAGTATTTTGAAATTTCTTCTTATACATTACACATATCTTCGGCAAAAATTTGTTAACCATAAAATACTTTCTATTTCTTTTTCCCCCCACAGTGTAGCGTAGACAATTTAGCATATAATAATGTTAAGGTAATAAATATTAAGAGCATATTAGAAAAGTCATTTTTGTTTCGTTGTGATGTTTTTGTTTTCACTAAGTGAATTTTATATGTACCTAAAACTGCACTAAGCACTACTTTCCACAGATGCGCCAGAAACAAGAAGGTTTCTCAACCATTATTGCAGCAAGTTGACCTTCTCACTATGAAGACATGAGCTGAATGGGGAAGTGTCATTCATGACAAAATACTTCCGCAATTCTTTTTAGTTGCGCTTTCTAAGCACTAGATAAAAATTCAAAATTTAACACTTTTGTTTTAGTATGCTATAAAGTAATGTATAAATTTATATTTGTGGGTTATTAACATGTAAATTATTATTATATTTAATAAATATTATTAAAGAAAATACTTCTACCGATTTCGTTATAAATTTATATTTTTGGGTTATTAAAATGTAAATTATTATTATATTTAATAAA
>KK117107.1:46909-97426 GCA_000611955.2 Stegodyphus mimosarum | reverse complement strand
TGGTCTTAATATTTTCCAAACTTTTTGAGTCATGTAATTTCCTTGTAACTTTTTGGATATTCTTTACAGTGAACTCTCATTTGGTTACAGTCATACAATTCTTTTCTCGAGACCTCTTACTATTTTTCTTCAGAGACTGTGAAATTCCCGAAAATTTCCCAAAAGATTGAAAACCTTTTTTTTTAAAGGACCGTTTCAATTAAGTTTAATTTGGTAATAAATTTTGCTTCATATTTTTATATCTTATTTATATAAATAAAATATAAAATGAAAGAAAACTAGTAACTTTAGCATGATTATAGTCCCTATCATTCCTCATTTTAATTTGGCCAATTCCCCTTCCTGGTCTAAAACTGCTAACTCTTTGAATCTAATGTGCGTTATATCAAACTTAATACGCTTAATGTTATGCCATGTAACGAGTAGCAGTGCAGTTAATTTTTATCCAATCACAGATCAAAATTTTAACAAAGAAACAAATCTACATATCTCTATTATACCTATTATAAGAAATATTTTGATGAAGGAATATTTCATGGCTCATTTGTCACAATCCAAGCATGGTAAGGCCTTACGTATAAGTCTTCAATAACGGTGGAATGCGCTCCAGTTACTTTACATTTTTGCCCAAGTTTCATATCTTTATTATTTGGCCATGAAAAGGAAAGATCTCAGTTTAAAATTTTACAAACAAATACGACGCTCCTCAAGCTTCCCTACTAGAAATTATTATTCCCGAATTATATTATTGGTTTTAACGAGCCATTAGCAGACATATAAATGATAGTTGTATAGGAATTAAAATTACTTTAACTAGCTTCAAAAATTTCCAAAACAGATCACCAGTCAACGCGTGGGCGTTAAATGTTAGTTGAAATAAAAAGAAAGGTATGAAATATAATGAAATTAGCGATAAAGAGGTAGTGTCCTGTTGGTGGGAAAATGTTTCTTGGATCTCCAGATCCTTATATAACACAATGTGCTGAACGAAACAATACTATATTACATTTCCGGCAGCTAATGATTCTTGCAATAGCAAAGATATCTTGTTTTTAAACTCTGTATATTATGATTCTACTTTCTGCGTTGGGAAAAGATAATTTTCCATTCCACTTAAAACTATGAATATAATAGCAGCGTATTTACTTCTTTTAAAATTTCATTATTTTATCTATAAGCTCACACATAGTACGTTTATTTTATGAGCATAAAGTGTTAATTAGGACATTATGCTTTTTTTTATGACTGATTTTATGAAAGGTCGATCAAACAGTATGGAATCCATGAAATGTAGACGTATGAATTTTATTTTTAGTGCAATTGCAATTTATTTTTATATTTTAGTCCTCATTCAGATACTTATGTTTCAAAATTTACACTTTTAAGTTATACATATTAATATATCTTAAATATATTATTAATTTAGGGAAAATATTATTAATTTAGCTATTGCATAAAATTAAAATTAATATAGTTAATAATAAATATGGGACATACATGTTAGCCATTGGTAAAGATCAGGTATCCACATTCATCCTCAACTGAAATGAACTGAACTGAAAATGAGATTAAAGGATCTAAGATTGAAATAAAATTTTTATCTTATATGTTTGTAGTGCGTTATTTTGAAAATGTCAAATTAATTCCCAGCTTTCTTTAAGAAATTAATAGTAATAGTTTATGTTAAAAACCTACATTTACTTAAATACTTTTTTCTCATTAAGTAAATCAAAGAAATTAAGAACAATTTTGAACCCAGTACAATATTTTTGAAAAAAAAGTTAAGAAAGAATTCTAATCGAAAGTAATAACATTTAAGTTTAAAACAATGTATTAAGTCCAAATTTCAAAAGAAAACATTCTAATGGTATCAAATTCTTAAACAACGTTAAATATTACTTTAAATATCTAGTATTTAACATGTGGGATATAAATTAGAAAATACGGAATTTATTGGTTTTCTAAAACCAGAGAAAGAAATTAAAAACAAAAACGTGGATACTCGTGTAATACTTATTAGTAGCATACGTTTCATGCATTTAAACATTTATCTTAAGAAATCAAAATCATTTCGAAGGAATTTTTAACATTTTATTACGTTTCAAGCGTCTAAATTCCATCACTGTTACGTGTAAAACAATATTTAAGGAAACGAAAATGTCTCAAATGCTAAGCTGAGAAAAGTATTCTTTTCATACTTCCAACAGCTGAGATGTTTCAAAGAAAATCTGCAGAAAAATATTTAAGTATACTGCCATTGAATGAATTTCCTTTTCTGAAACTTATGCATAAAAGAGGAAAACCCAAAAAAGAGCAAAAGCGATTTTTTAAGGTGAATTCCCACTTTGCTTCAACCTTACTTTTCAGTAATAATATATCTGCAATTTTTATCATTTGTAAATTTAATTACGATAAGAAGTTTTTATTTTATAAGTGCTTTCAGCTTGCCTCACTGGATGTTATTTTTTCAGAAGAATTATTTTAAGTGAAACGAAAATATTTTTTAAAGACTTAAAAATTTTTTGGAACATGTCAGATGAATAATTTAGGTTAAATGAGGAAAAGAATGAATCTGAACAATTTTAATACATTTTCTTCTGACTTTGTTCTTTTTCAGCCTTACATTTATCATATGAATTTTGACAAAACAAGACAAAAGAAGCACTTTAAACGAGTATTATTTTTATACTGCTCTTCAATGTGTTAACTGCAGATCCAAATGAATTTAAATCTGGAGAAAAAAGACGCAAGCATTAAAAACAATTTACAATTTAACATTTGCTAAGTCTAAAACCTGATTATTATTTAAACATTAAATCTCAATTATTTCTTCAGCATAAGATTGAGTTTTCCTTCCCTTGTTATCTAATCTTCCTATCTACATAGCTGATAATATACTAGTCAAATGTGGCTTACAGCAATGCTCGATATTTCGCTTTTTATTACGATTCTGTCTTAACTTAATAAAAGCTTTTTCTGCTGCTCTAATACTCATAAATTTGGACAAAAGATACGGTAGGAAGAGAAGAATTGTCAAAATACAAGCCCCGTCGCTTAGTTTGAAAATACTTCCGATCTACGTAACGCCTTACACTTCATTTGGAAACGCAGCAAAATTTTAACGACATAAACTATATAGTACAAAACAAATCCTCAGACGTATTTATTATGAAAAGCAAAATGGCTTTTGGTTAAAATTGAAAAGGATGGAAAAGCAAATGAGTGAAATCTGAACCTTCAAGAAGCTAGGATGTTTAAGCTATTGTTTAAAGATATACTGCTTATGAAATGTTGAACTGCTTTTTCTGCCTATTTTTCCCGTTTTTCTAATTCTTGCTGATTTGCACAGTCAATTGTTTTACATTTAAAAAAATTCTCCTTTTTTCCTCCACGAACTTTACCACATAATTTATCTATAATACATTCTTACCGGAATGCACTTAGCAAAATAACAAACTAATGCTGCCTTTTGGTGTTGACAATAATTCAGATATCTTATTTAATTGCTTTCCGTATAAGTTTATCTGAGTTGTCAAATGAAACGCAAAATTTAATTACTAGCTATATTTTCCCCCTGTTTTTCAGTTTCATTTTTCCCAGAAACAGATTTTTACAACAATCATACGCGTACTAGAATATCACACATGTGCGAGCTTCGAATGCCGCCTCAAAATGATTTCCTTTCCCTGTTGCGATCTATAAAGTATATATTGTTATTTCAATAACTTATAAATTACGCCAAGAATTACACTTTGGAATGTGTGCTAAACATATGTGTCGTAGATTTCCGTACTAAATGTAGGGTAAATCTTAATTATGCTACGGGCTCGTAGATGTCTCCTTAATATCATTAAATTAATAGGCTAAATGAACACGAAGTCTTGAATCTTTCCTGAGATAAATAAAATCTTATATAGGAAGTTAAACAGCTATACATATCTGAAAAATTAAAAAATAATAGTGATTGAGAAAAATTGTTCTTGACGCACGAAGAATATTGAAGTTCATCAAAATTACTTGGGAAACAAATTTCTAAAATTCCAGAGCGATACTCCTGAAGAGTCTAAAGTTTGTACTGAACAAATAACTGACTATCTGACGACAGCTCCCATTCTTTTCTTTAACGAATTGTTAAAAATGAGGGTGAGCTTCATTAAAAATCACTCTTAGGACTTCGAAACGCATTTTACACTTCTAAAATGTCTAAAGCTAGCAAAAATTCCCCAAATGCCTTCAGTTCGGTAACAGATATATCCTAAGATCTGTTAGAGGATTTTTGTCCAGATTTCTCATTCTACTTGAATTATCTTTACAATTTCACAATCAACCGACTTTAAATAAAACAATAACTACAAAATGTTACTTGAAATAAACACATATCAACTCAAAAGTGGCCTTAAGCTACAAATTGAATAAAATATGCAAGAAATAAATACGTAATTACCATACCCAGTGCGTTAAATAAATAAATAAAAATAATATATAACACAAAAAATAAAATCTAAACTATAAACAAACGAACAGAAATGTTATAAAATTTATAATAATTTGTTAAAGGCAGACTATAAGGGAATTGCAGGATGTTAAGAGCATTACAGGTAAGATTATAAACTGATAAAGTATTCAATTTCTAAGCATTTAATTTTCTGGATACCAAATAGTATGATCACTAATAAATCTATATCAGAAAATTTATGCACAGGGAATTACAGGAATTGCAGAATATTAAGAGATTTTCAGCGGAATGTAAATTCATAAAGTATTCAATTTCCAACTATTCAAACTTCTAGATATGAAAATACTGCAATCACTAATAAGTTTTTACCAGAAAAGTATCAATAAATGGAACCTATTTTAATAATTAACCTTGCTTAAAATTTAATTCTTTTTTTTTCTAAAATCTGTAAAACCTACTTTTCTTTAAAATCAGCATTTCTCAAACTAAAGCTGCTTACTAAGGGAAAAATAATATTATTTAATGTTTTTCAGCTTTGCTTTTTATACTTTGTCATTTCTTCTCAATAATATTCCGACTACAAAACATTACTCTTCCAGTTTTCTTTAGGTTGGTACATCATAACTTTTATCACATTAATTAACAGACGTTACAACTTAATGCAGCTGCTTTATAATTCTTTTCATTTCATAATGTTACGTAATGATGTGGTTTCTGTAATTTTTATTAATATATAATCTAGAATATTTAAAATTATGAAATGATGTAGTGTAAAATGTTTCCTCTGTAGAGGCAAAATCCTTGCAAGCTAAAAGAGAAAGCTTATATACACCGTATTACGAAATAGAAGATCACACATAATCTCAATTGAAAGGAAAAATTGTAACATCAACTAGAACATAAATCTACGTATAAAATTTGCAGATCATACTTGAATTATGTTTTATGTAAAATACATATGTTGTAAAATCTAAGAACATTTTTGAATACTTTAGTTAATCTTCATATTAAAAGTAAAGTTTCGTATAGCAATTTTATACTTCATCATTAGTTAACTTAGAAGTAATATGATACGGAGGTTTCACACAGTTTTCTCTAGAGCGTACAAATATACTTTAAAATGCTCTTTAACTTTTTATTCGGTTTAAAGCACACTGAGTACTACTGCAAGGTATTATGTAATTTAAAATATGTATTACAAATTTAAGTATAGAATGTGACAAATAGACTTAGGAGTCATTTCTATGTTTACAATTCTATGTTTGAAACGTTATTGTATTCTATTTATAACATATTATTATCAAAATAAATAATAAAGCTCTCCTTACGATTATTTATTATTTATAATAAATTTATACCCGCATCACTTTAAATACTTTAATCTTTGATGAAACCTCTTGTGAGAAAATATAGCGTAACACGTATTTTGAATTATGATTAACTTTAATACAAACTTTAGCACACTGATGGAGTAACTGATAATTTTTAAAATAATATTCTTTAATGATTCTTAATTGAACGTTCTCCGCTATTTATTCTCTATAATATTCCGACTGTAAAACTTTATTATTTCAGTTTTCTTTAGGTTGCACCATAAATTTTATCACATTAAATGTTAAACTTTCATTCATATTCTTTCATGCCTAATATATTTCTCTTGTAGTAAAGTGTAGCATATGCTTATATGCGTAATATTGAATTAGACGTATTTCATGTCTTATTTAATGATACGCAATTTTCTAAACTGGATTAAGGATAGTAAATTCCTTGTACTGCTGAATTATCAATTAAAATGTAATTGAGAAATATTCTTTCTTTTAAAATAGCTATAAAATTATTCATGCGTAATGGAACAGATCTGCACTTATATGCAAAAAGCCTGCCAAATATTTAGAAACAATTAAATGTTACATTTCAAATTCAAGTTTGTTTTAAATCAGATTTCATTCTGAGTTGCAAGAGAAAGAAGGAGGAAATTATCCTTCTTTTTCTTAGAATAAAGAATTCGTTCTAGTTTTAGTTATTTCATTTACAATGGAAGCATCGGTTGCACTATTTTTAATGGCTTAAACCTAAGTTCTAACACATCACTGTATATGTATTTAATTGTTTCCCTTTATAAGCGCAAATTTAATGAGTGTCACCAGGCTTTGGAAATGATAATAGAAGCAATTACTCGAAATGAGACTTATATAAAAAATCTAAATTTTAATCATTAGTTATTTTAAGATCCGAACAATAAGCATAATAGGTAAAAAATTCGACGAAATAAACAAAACTGTAAGAATAGCGCAGATTTTATATAAAACGCTCTCGATTCTAAAGGCAACTGCTATTGATCTTAATATTCTGTACTGTTCACATAAACGTATAACTATTATTTCCATGCTGTTATGCCAGATATCCTCGAAAGTAACGAAGTCTTATATAAAAGGTTTTTTAAAGTTCGAGTTTTATATAAAATATACAAAATATGTGGTTATGTATTTTTCTTAATTTTACAATTTACATTAGTAGGTGTTTCTTTCATGTAGCTTAAGAAGATTTAGGGAATTTAAAACTTATTTTAGGTACATGGAATATGCATAGATACGATGCTTTGCTAAAATAAAATTATTACTTTTTCATCTTCTATAATTTAAGCATGAATCTAATAAAAATATGATTCACTGAATTAAAAATGAAAATATGCTTATGTACGTATTATCGTGATTACTTTTATAAAAAAAGTTCATTTCTTCTTTACTGTATTTCATTGTGTAATTTATGCTGAAGTGTAATGATATCTGAAAAATCCTCTTTTGTTCCTTTTCTTTCAAAGAAAAGGCTTTGGCTTTTCAAAGTAGGAAAAAGACGAGGAAAAACTTATTATTAGCTTTTTAAAAGTGTTGATAATGATTTCTTTTATTTTATAAGATTGACAAATAAATGAAAACTTATCTGGAAGCGTTTTTTAAATTTCCTTTTAAAATTTTATTCTAGTTTTCACTAACATCTAGAAATTGCTAAAATTGCATTTTCATCCATCATTTTCTAGCGTAGCTTTCTACAAATTATTTCGCTTTTCTGAAAAGAAAAAGGGGAAAGAAAATTTCTGTCACCTCAATCCATTGGAAAATAAAATTCAGATTTTACAATTAAAGTGCGAACTGTTAAAAGAAATAGGTTTTGTGCGCGGCGGATGTGGAGGTGAGAGAAAGAAAAAACTCGATAACATCACTAAGTAGGGGCTAAGATGATGTTGCCATGGTAACCGGACATCACCTGGTTGACGTGAGCTACATCGGTTTGCCTGAAAGTGAGAGCTCAAATGGAAACCTGTAATGAGTTGTGCGAATATTAACTTATCTGACGATCGGTAGACCGATGATTTTGCCATCGTGGGAAGGATTTTAGTTATCTAATATTTATAGTCTGCACGCTGTTCTCAGACCAGATTTCTTATTATCCATCATTATTTCAGACATCGTCACTATTTATACCATGATATTATTTTATCAAATAATGCTATGTGTTAAAACTAATATCGTGCATTTTTATTTTAATAGTTAAATTCTTTGCTCTCAATTGAACATTTCACGGTTCGCAATAAAAATATGCTGTTTCCTAATCCTTTTGCAGTACTGTTTCCCAACCCTTTTTCCTGACTTCTTACTTCCTACCATTATCACAATGATATATTAGATACTATTTTGAATGCCGTCGTAATTTATAACTGAATATGCAGTGAAATGTTTATTTCCTTTTTTATTGTATTCTATTTGCTTAGAATTATTTATTAAACTTCGGCGTAAAATTTCGAAACAAAGTAGCAATGTTTAAAGATTTCGATATCACTGCAAGTAAAAATATGTGGTCTTACTTTAAAATTTCAAATTGACAGATTGTCATTTTCATTTTCTACAGCATTTTATTTGTGTTCTTGCAGTACACAGCTAGATTATGTACAACTTGTACTAACAGGTGTGAATGGTAAACTGGTGTGATTTCGTATGCTTTTATAATATCGAAGTCTTGCGTGATCTGATAAATGTTCCAAGTTTGTTAAAAAATGATTAGACGACTATATTTCTTAAGCGCGGGCCAACTTGGCCAATAGTTGCCAACTTGTTCTTCAGCTCATACTTAATACCCTACGACGACCCTTTGAGGACTCTTCAGATTACTTCATTAGGCAGTATCTCTTACGTTGGGAAACTAATGTTTACATACTATAAGTTGATATATTCTAGTTTGCAACGATATAAACTTCGATTTTGTCTACAGTACGGTACTTCTTCAAATGGCTACAAAATTTGATAAACAGCTTCCCCTAATATTTATTGTATATTAATCCGTTGAATTATCACTCGCATATTACTTTTGAAACACAAAATGTACCGAAAAATACTTTGCAGACCTGATCACTGAAATTATTATGAATTGTAATTAATTTTCATTCTATATTCACACTTTTTAAGTAGGTTTTGCATTTACATAATGTTTTCGTCTGAGCGAAGACATAAATCAAAGGAAAGCTAAGACGATATTTAACTGACGGTTAACTGTTAGAAGAAGGTAAGGTACACGTCATGCTGTTAACACAATTTCTTCTTTGCATTCATTTTTAAAGAAATATTTTATTTTTTTAAGTCAGGCTTCTCTTCCTCCTTCAGTACGTTTAGTTTATCAGTGTATTACTTTATTCGCAAATTTATAAAAACTCATGATTTCTAAGATAGTAAACGAATTAGTACCATTAGCACTAACAGGTAATTACTATACCTTATTTTTGTGCAGCCTGCAAAACACGGCGTTCTATTACGTCTTTCTATGAATCAATATTCACCGCTTTATAAATTTGTTTTATTATCGATTTTTCTCAAGTTGCAGTTTTTAAATGAATGAAAGACGAAATTTCAGGCTGTATATTATATATATTTCATGGATATTTTGTACTTCCAAGTCTTTGCCGAGTAAATTAGCTTTAAATTCAAATTATTAGAATAAATAATCAAAATAAATTCCTCCTTTCTGCAAGTAATCCATATATATATATATATACACATTTAATGAAAACCTGCAAATTAATGGATATAATGCGATTACCTTACAGGAGAAAATAGTATTACGGAAAAAATTTTAAATGTAACTAAAAATATAAATGTTCGCAATACTGAGACGACCGATTTGATTCTTTAAAATAGAAATAACTATTCTTGCACACACAGTCTCAAGAAATTCGAATCATTATTATTCAGCCTTGTCTAACATTCCATTCTCTCTCATCTCACCACTGCACGCAAACTTTGGCCTCCATTTGTTCACTTTAATGGTACTTGGTGATCAAGTAGTCAAAGCAGAGTTGAATAACTTACGGACGTGCTTAGAAGGAATTACACGAGAATAAATCCCTTTAAAACCCCTGCATTTGTATAAGGATCCACAAGCCCTTTTCACTCGGATGGCCTCTGGATTTAGGCAGAATAGTTTTTGAAACACAGGATTGCAGATGCTGTTGTTTGTAATGCCAGTAATGCAGAATAAATGCATTCGTTTCCTCAAACAAAATATCAGGATATCAGTCTGAAAAACGAAAGGCTAATTCATTAAACCATGAAGACTATTCTTTACTTTTTACGAGTGCTTTAGGCTCATGGGATGTGTGTAATTATGTAATTATATTTGAAATAAGTTTATAACATAACAGCAGCGAGACAATTTAAAAATCATTATTTCTAAGATTTAAATTGTAATAGTAGTAACTCCCAATTTCAATAGGATACTGAATTCCATTTCTGTGGATTCTTAATTAGATATGGAAGGTAAAAAAAATAAAGGATGTAACACCACTTTTTATAGAAACTGAGTTAAATATGCATGTCGAAGTGCAACGTAACAAACTTCAAAACCACCTTAACTTTGGGTACTTTGTCCTTAGTCTTTAATTCGTACTTCTGAATTTGGACGTAGATTCGAAAGTGTGCATAATCCACTTGTCCAACATTTTTGCCCTAATTACTTCAACTCGAGCTCTAACCCCACATACGTATTCAGAAATCTACATAGCAACTTTAATACACCTCGCCACCGCCTGGGTATGACATGAGAGATTCAAAAGTGGGTAACAGAAGTGGGGAATCTTGCTTGATACTCTGCTTCAAATTTTCGCTCGATAGATGGTATGTAAGAGGTATCTCTGCAACTTCAAAATGCTGCCAGTCAATGAGGTAAATATAGTGTTTCACATTGAGGTTGGTTGCAGGAATTTTGAATATGCGTATCGGCAGGGGTAGCTACTTTGATCGTGACATTGCAAGAAGAATTATTCATTCTCTGATATGCTTCTGGTTGTATGGGAGCATAGCCACCAGCAGATTCTCCAGGTGTGCAGTGTAATCCATTTTATGAATGGAACAATCCACGATGACCTACAGATTATGACTGGGATATCGGGAGAACAAAGAGTATTCCATACGTTAATAAAATCATCCTTAATGGCTGGATTCCATCTAATGTAAAACCACATTGGAACTTATACTCTTATGATAACTATTTTATCTATAGCTGGTACCGCGAACTAATGTAGACGCACAACCAAGGCCGACCCCAACTTTAAATTTTCGTATTGAGCAGTAGGTGGGTCTGTTAGGCAATTTTGCCTCCATTGAGAGCATAAAAAATTCACTATAATACAGCCCATCCCACATTTACAGGCGACAAACTCAAAACTCATGGCTGAACTGGTCGAACGGAGTCACCATCCCCGTCGTTCAGAGACCCGCATGGGGTGCGACTCTCTTAGCCTGAAGATTTGAATGGTTATGAAAATGCCCCCGTTAATACTACGCGGGCAGCCTGCACTGAGGGATTGACACAGAATACAATGGTAAATAACGGACTGGTTGTTGCATCACTACTGATACCGTGGGATTGCAGCCAATTCGGATCAAATGGAAAGCTATGCCCGCTACCGAGACCACCAAACTAAAGACTCACAACCAATCCCTCCTTGGTCCAGCCGTATAGAGCTATGTCCTCTCTGAGTTCTGGAACCGTCAGGCTCGTAATTAATTTCAAACAGAGTGCTATTGTCACGGTATAGTAGTACTAAGTCAATACGTTCAAGGTGCCAGATAGATCAAAGCTGCTTATGTGAACTCGAAGGACCTATTACTCATAGTGAGCCATCTTGCATTAGAAACTTTCCCCGGATTTCGCATTGTCTGATTCGTTTGGCATTTACCTGAAGAAACTTTTTAGCTTTTGTTTTACAGACGCTTTTAATCTGTACTAAGACTTAGAACGTCATACGCATCCATGGTAGTTACATGTTGGCTAATACACAACGTTCGAGGGGTAGTGTGTTTTAATTATACAACTATACTATATTTTTGCTCTCTACCTTACTGAAGGTCATTTCTTAAAGTTTAGAATTAGTTATATTTCTGAAATTATTTAGGTACACTTATTTCTTCTTTCCCCTTAATCTGAAACTATTAACGAAGGAAAGACTTTGTAATTACAAACTAAATACTAAAATTATAAATTAATTTATGAATTAACAGTTTACACTTAGTACCTGATCGTGAATGAGTGCTTACAGTACAGCTATATACTAAATAATAATATTTTGTGTCCAAAGAAGTTCTTTCTCATACCTGCCTATTTATTGAAAATAATCAAGTTGAAATTTTCTCATTATATCGCATCGCAACGTCACACTCAAATTAATTTTAATACTAATTCAGATTTTCATAATTTAATTTACAGTTATGGTGAAATAATTAAATTATATGTATCAGAAGTGCTTACGATGCAATATATTTTGCAATCTTTTCTTGCTGGATGAAATTAAGTGAACAACTTCGGGAAATGACCAATATGATAGATGCAATATGAAAATAAATAACTACTTCTTTTTTGGAACTCTAAGTTATCAGCAAATAGCTTTCCATCTCGAAATTGGCCATACTTCACAACGGCGCTCGACTGCATATTCATGAATCCATTCACACAAAAACTTCTTCAGTGTTTACATGGATGCGGATTTCAGTTGGAAGCTCAAAGCCCTATCATATCTAGCGACGCGCGCGGCTAAGTGGGCTATTTCCGAGAAATGAGATTCTAGTAGCACTGTTTTAAACGGGAGGTTTCCAAGAAATGTTCCGTCTAGCTGAGGAAGCTATGTCCCGGCTACGAGTAACATTTTGAAACTTCTCCGAAAATGTTCCGTTTTCAGCTGAGTTCCACGTAGAGATCAACCAGGCAGACGAAAGTTCTGCTTCTGAAGGATCATTGGTTGTAGAGACATTAGTTTTTTTTTTCCAAGCAGAAGTGATGAAAAATTAGCAACCGCTTCGCCGGGAATCGAACCACGGACCCCTCGGTTACGCGTCGAGCGTGCTGACAACGACACCACGAAGGCATGCGAAGAAACAGGAGAAATACCTTATAGAGTAATTTTCAATATGGCGGTGGTTGTAGTTGTGAAATCTTGAACGGTGAAAATAGAAGCCGATTTAATAGAAGAAATTAAAATTTACATACATATATACAAATTATACGTCATATATATATTTACAAATTATTCGTCACCCAAATTTGTCGTATTTCGTAATTCGTAATCGCGTACTATCACTGTTACTGACCCGTATTATCACCGTTATATAATAGAATTTTATTTATTAAATTTTATGTGCTTAAAAAAAGGAAAGCATAGTTTATGTGATAATAAGAGTACTCATTAAATTTGTCCATTTTCATGTGATTAGTGAAATACTTTTTAGGTTATAAGAAACTATACTTTTATTGTAAATGCTACATATTGAAACATTGGAAATTTATGGATTTATAATTATGCATGATAAAAACATTTGTATATACATTCATTATTATAAATCTAATTCCTTACATTAAGACTAATGAACATACATCAACAAATTCTAAACCATCGCATCTCTTTCTCGCTCTATATATGTATGTAAACATTTCCATAAAGTTTACTTGAAATCACTTCTAATTCATATAACGATCATGTAATTAGCAGGAACTGCAGTCATCAGTTCTTTGCACATTATCGTGGATCTGGAATACACAGTTGAAAAATAATTTATGAGCATTTGAGTACTAAATGGGATGATTCATAATTGTATCATATGTATGATGATATGTAAAATCTATACAGCATAAACATGACTAACTAATGAATAATAAGAAATTTAACAGCTGTATATTTATAACATTTGATTACTTAAAACATACAGTTCACAACTGATTATTGCTTTTATCTGTGTTTACATAATGGATTAGACTTTTTCATTAGTGGACGGAACTACCAGTGGCCAAGCGGTTAGGTCCTTAAATACTAGTAGTTCCGTCTGAGGTTTGAATGCCGTGAACAGACTGGCTGCATCGGCATTTTCGTGGTTTCCTCCATTTGTAACGTGTATACGAGCCAGTTTTCCTTAAAAGACACTCCACGAAGGCATTCCTCCTGTTTGGAGGATAACTTTCGAGGCTTTACCGTAATCACATAAAACAAACTCATTATGTGCACCTCCTAATTTCAAGAGTTCGTAAAATGAATGTGTTTTAGGTATATTAAAGGTGTTTTATGAGAAAATAAATAACTCACACATGTTTGATTGCTCATGCATTCTTATGCTTTGCTTAATCTTCATTTTGTATAATAGTATATGTGGCTGTGAGGATATAAATATCAGCCACATAGTAGATTTTTGTCATAAAAGCTTCTTTTTTTTTTAAGTCCAAAGTGGCAGTTTGCCCAGAAGGACTATTAATTTCGTTTTGGCATTTAGCGTTAATTCACTACACGCGTTGTTTCACTTTTAAAATTGTTGCCACCAAATATTATCGCCCTGCATTACACTTAAAGAAATTAAATAATGAAGCATTTGCATAAATGTATGTATGTTTCTGGCAATGTGATAAAACAACTGTTCTAGAACCATCCAGTTTTGAATAACATACATTTCCACCCGAGTATGGGCATCTCGAAGCCCAAATTTGGCATATGTTTTATTATCTATTTCATAATTTGTAAAACTTTAACGAATTTTTGGTTAACAAACTCAAGGCCTTTCAAAGCCAGCAATGGCAACGTTGTACATAAAGAACATTTTTTATCTCCAGCGAGTGAGACTCTGCATCGGAAATTCTAAAGATATGCTCATTTTAAAATTATTTTGCGACATTGCTCTTGACTGAATTTTATGGTTGAACTGCAAAGAACGTGGTATTTAATAAATAAAGACAACACACAAAATGTTACAAAAAAAGCCGCTTTGGACGTAATTTAAAATCTGAAACCTTTCAGATTTTTTTTAGTTTATATTTATGGACAGAACAGTACTTATGAGCCGTAAAGTTAGTCAAGGAAATGTTTTCACCAGTTCACAAATTTTCCAGTGAGCCGTCAATTTTGCATGGGAATGCAGACATCAGAAAGTACACATAAGTAATGCCTGATAAGCAGACTTATCCAGCACACATTTTAAACTAGCCTTAATGTATACAGAATTTGGCTATTACTCATGTAATTGATTGCTATAAACCAGATGTGCGTTTATCTGTTACTTGAACATTATTCTATTCAAAAAATAAATATTGCATAAATTACTAAGGAACACTAATATAAAGAGTTCAAAGAATCTTCCTCTCTTTGGCCAGTAAACTCCACTAGATCCTTCTAAGGAACCTGGCGACTTTTCGCACAAGCGTTGAATAATACCAGCACAGAAGAAGGCAGATAGGTGGCGGAGGACAGGGACGCCTGTTGTATAACATAGGTAAACAGGCCTGTGTCTCGCGTCCTCCCAGAGTACAGGAAAAGGGTGAAAATAACCCTTTATTATCTTTCACACTTAACAATAAAGTTTAAAATGAAAAGGAGTGTGAGCGATAGAAAATACAACGCGAAAAAAGTATCCAACTTGAAAGCAAACGTCTCTTTGGCCAATCTGATTGATAACTGATTCCTGATTCGCTTCAAGTCTGTTTACCAAGTGAAGAGGGTAACCTGGTTTCGTGGAAACGGATTTCTGAGAAATGTTTTTTTCGACGTAGTGTTCCGGCTACGAATAGCATGTCTAATAAGCGTTTTAGAAGCACCCAGCTTATCTTCTCTATCTTGCCATCAGCGATTACAATCTTTTCTCAAAATTTAAGGAATTTCCTGTTGGAAAGTGCTTTTATGGCAATGAAAATTTCCAGTGAATAGCTATTGTATTTTTCAATGCGACGAAAGTGTATGGCGAAAGAACACGTGAATATGTCTTCTGCTATTATAAGTGGTAGAATGCTCCAGTTTCCGTGTGAAAAAAAGAGATATGCCTGAGATATGTACTCTTACTGTAAGAAAAAGGTTTCTTACAATTAAGATCTGTCGATCAATTTTATTAAAAAGTAAGAACTATATTCTAAACGTGATGAACATCTGTATAAACTGTATATTTATTGCAACTTTCTTTATTTGAATATTATTTTAAGCGCTTATGTGGTACGATTTGGTAGCATTTTTTTATTAGCGCATTTCAGCTTAAGGAAGGTTTCACAGAAATACTGTGCTTTCAGAAATATATTTTCATCTTCAGTTTGTCCAATGACCCGCGACTCAAACAATTGCTTCAGTGGTGAAGTTTACCTTCTTCGACGTAGGGGAAACAAGAGTAGTACAACTATGTTTGTTTTCTTGATATTAAAGATTTAATTTTACATTATCCTATTTCTTCTTCGATACCAACCAAAAATTCGTCTTTTTCAAGAATTTTATGCAAATCTCTGTTACGCAAGAGAAAATTTAAGTACTATTACGAATTTCGTATTTAGTTAGACAGTTTTAGTAGAATTATATTTAAAATTGTTTTATTACCCCGTGCAATGCAACCCGTGACAAATTTTAAGAGAAAGCTACGCCGGAAAAGTAAAGATACAAGAGCACGTGCATTTAGCATTGAATAAAAGTTTACCTCAGTAATTGATATGTAATTTGAACGAATGTAATTGAATACTATGTTAGCTGTAGCCGTAATTCTACTCTTTTTGCTTTCCAGAAACTTCTAGAATCGCGCGGACTATTTAAAAAACTATAAAAGCGGAGAGAAACATCTCAGCTCAGCTGTTTCAAGTGAGCTGTTGTTGTTTCCTTAGCTGTTGTAATTTTGTTGATCGGATTAGCTTTCTCTGCGCTTTAGTTGCGTTCTATTTAGCGTTTTAGTAGTTTAAAATATAGCTACTGATTATATTGCATGATATTGTTATATTGTATGAATACGTATCTTTGAGGAAAAATCCAGCGTTCTTGTGATAAGAATAAATTTTATTAACTTTTTATCGGACTTGTGCATTCAATCACCCGTACGCATGCGACACTTTTTTTGGTGGCTCGTGCTGATAACTCGAAGATCGTGGGTTCGTTCCCCCCCGCGCGGGTCAATGACATTTATTCAAATTAAATATCAATTGACGAGGTAAACTTTTATTCAATGTATTTATTCAATGCATGTGCTCTTGTATTCTTACTTTTCCGGCGTAGCTTTCTCTTGAAATTTGTCGCGCGTTGTAATGCACTTGAAAATAAAACAATTTCAGTTATAATTCTACTGAAACTGTCTAAGTACGAAATTCGTAAGAATACTTTGATTGCTTAGTTACGAATATTTGTGAATTCAAATTATTCTGATTCTTGTTTCAAGGAATTCTTGTAGCGTTTAAGAGTTGACTCCTGTTCTACTGAGTACGCTTGGTGAGACTTTTGGGGCGTATGCAAAAGCTTCCATTCGAAAGCCGGAATACTTCCAAGTGTATGCGTGATTTCGTAATTAAAATTAAATTTTCATCAGCTTTTTGCAACAGTTATGCATGTATTCCCAAAGAAGAATTACTTCAAGTTTTGGGTTTTGTCTTACGTATTAGACACACACACACACACATACATACCGGGTGATCAAAAAGTCAGTATAAATTTGAAAACTTAATAAATCGCGGAATAATGTAGATAGAGAGGTAAAATATGACACACATACTTAGAATGGCATGGGGTTTTATAAGAACCAAAAAAGAGTTCAAAAAATGTCCGACAGATGGCGTTCGACAGCCAAACATCAGTGACTGCGCATGAAAATCGTGTATAAAAGAAGCTATAATGCGTCTTTGCCTTAAAACTGCTGATTTATGCCATGTCGGGAATAAAATTACCGTAGTATGCCATGCATTAACAGAATGATTTCCTGCTTCCTGCAACTCTAAAGATTATTGCCTGAGTTCAATTTCAAATGCCATTGATGTAACAATGCCAGTTTAATATTGCTAATGTGATTATGCTTACCCTTCTCGCCTCCGGGTGTTGATGCCAGAGGGCATCATTTCTTAATTACTACCGCTATTGGCCTATAGCAATCAGTTTGATTTACTAATCAAGACTCATAGAAGTCGATATTAGTCGTAGATTGAAGATCACAAGATCACAAGAGAGAGAATCAGATGCACCAGCAGTCGCAGCATACTGACGTTACCTGAAAAGGCGCTTTTAGTGAAGCTGTATTATCAGAATGGGGAATGTGCTAGTTCAGCGTTACGATCCTATCGCCATAGGAAGGGGATTCGAAAGGGTAAAGGTCCGTTGACAAATGCAGGTGTGGCGAGAATGATTTCGAAGTTCGAGGCCACGGATTGTTTACAAGATAGATCCCGTAGTGGCCCACCGAGCACAAGGCGTAATGCTGCTGAGACAGTTCAGGAAGAAATGGAGACTGTAGCGAGTTCGTCTATGCACGGGGAAGTCAGCGCTCGTGCAGTCGCACGTCGCACCGGCATTCCATACACTACTGTTTGGTTGGCACTTAGGCGTACCCAAAGCTGTATGTAAGTAAAGCGTCGACACTTCAATTGCAGAAATTGCGCTTCGTAACGACCGCAGCGCTCGTAGCGGTGGCGATGTGGAAACACAATCAGTAAAACTGCGCATGCTCCTTTTCTTTTCAGTCATTGGTTGTTTTGATTTGGTTGTTTGTTTGATTCTACCGAAATCTTGTTGGCTTCTAACGTGCTTTGGTTGTGTTATTTATAACTTATTAATTTTGTACTTTTTAATTACAAAAGGTTCTTTTCAGAACCATTTTTTTTTAATTTTCTCTAATGGCGTATCGATACTGCGGATTAAGGATTGCAAGAGTAAGATTTCGTCGAAATCTGATGGAATACATTTCTACACGTTTCCTTGAGACGATGCGTACTTAAGGAAGTAATAAAGAAGAGTTTTACGGAAGTAATAAAGACGAGTTTTAGGATATGTATTGTTGAAATTAAAGGTAAAAAAATCTGATAATTAAAAGAATTATTCCCCTATATTTTATAATAACGCAGGTACAAGTTTTAAATAATATTTTAAAAAATCTTTTTTTTTTTTCCCTTTCAGAAATATTCAGAGAAAGTTATGTACTATTTAATGTATTTCACTATTAAAATAAAAAGAGCGCTAATTTGAAATGGACCGAATTGAGCATTAATTACAAATTGACTTAGATTTTTTTCATTTAAAAGATGCCTCAGAAGCTAAAAAAATCATGTCATATTTGAGAAAGTATTTTAGGTAGAAGCTTTGTAAGTGGAGAAGAAATAATGCATAATTTTAATCTTAATAACAATAAACTTTGCTTAAAAATGTATTCTTTTCGTATACTTAGGACTCTGAAATCCTGTACAAATAGAAAATTTATACACTGATATACATAATTACGACGCAAATGCAAAATATTTACATCCAATCGTGTCAAAACCCATTGCGGCCATCTTACTTCCAACCTCCATGACGTCACTGCAGGGGAGAGGAGGAGGGGGAAGAGATTTAGTTTACATCGCCACCACTGCAGTGGAATGGCGCTGCAATTTGGCGTCATCTTATAGTATGGGAGTGCCGACGCTTTACTTACATACAGCTTTAGGCGTACCCTCCGATGCTATCCTTACAAAATCCATCGCATCATGAACTGTTACCTGGCGATTTAGTGAAGCGGATAGCATTTGCGGTGTGGGCGTTTCAAAAGATGGCGGAAGATGACGATTGGTTGAGTAACGTGTTGTGGACCGATGAAGCTCATTTCACGCTCCGAGAGTCTGTCAACGCCCATAACTGCAGAATTTGGGCTACCGAAAATCCTAGAACTGTCGTGGAAACTCCATTGCACGACGAGAAAGACACGGTATGAGTTGGATTTACCACATCTACTGTTATTGGGCCTTTTTTCTTCGAGGAAATGCGTGATTCTGGTTTTGTAACTGCTACCGTGACGGGTGAGAGGTACGCCGATATGTTACAGAATCGCATCGTCCCCAGCCTGGCTGATAAACACCTGCTGGAACGTACGATTTTTATGCAGGATGGCGCTCCACCCCATATTGCTAGACGCGCGTCGTTTAGTGATGATCGTGTGCTCAGCCGCCACTTTCGTCATGCTTGGCCTCCCAGGTCCCCAGACCTCAGTTCGTGCGATTATTAGCTTTGGGGTTACCTGAAGTAGCAAGTGTATCGTGATCGACCGACTTCTCTAGGGATGCTGAAAGACAATATCCGACGCCAATGCCTCACCATAACTCCGGACATGCTTTACAGTGCTGTTCACAACATTAATCCTCGAATTGAGGAATACAGCTATTGTTGAGGAATGATGGTGAACATACTGAGTATTTCCTGTAAAGAACATCATCTTTGCTTTGTCTTAATTTGTTATGCTAATTATTGCTTTTCTGATCAGATTATTGCTTTTCTAATAAAATCCCATGTCATTCTAAGTATGTGTGTCAATTTTTACCTCTCTATCTACATTATTCCGTGATTTACTAAGTTTTCAAATTTATACTGACTTTTTGATCACCCGGTATACATATACATATATATTAGTGTTGTGTGTTACGTTATACAAGCTGTGTTTGAGATAAACGTTTAGTTATTAATTATTTCGTTCCGTTATAAACACTTTAATTCTGTGCTGACCATAACTCTTCTTGACACTTTGATGAATTATATTTCTCAGAATTTTTTCACAATTACCCCAAAAATGTACCTTCGCTTGTTAATAACATTAGTTTCAATTCATTTCTTCTTAACGTTTTCAATTTTTAGAATTCTAATATACTAGTTTTTCGCTGCTTTATTGTTGTTTTTGTCAAACGATGGCGTTATGTAAGTTTTCTCTATGTTGATTTCCGTATAAATGTGAATATTTTTAGATGTTATCCTATTACTAATTTCTCTGTTTTGGGAATTTTAATTGAAGTAGTTTTTGCGGGAAACAACTTTATGGAACCATTTTTATTGAGCCGGACACATCACAAATTTTACAATATCCGTGGCATAATGAGAACGAACATTAGCCTAAGTTC
The DNA here is from genome assembly GCA_000611955.2 of Stegodyphus mimosarum. Lineage (NCBI taxonomy): Eukaryota > Metazoa > Arthropoda > Arachnida > Araneae > Eresidae > Stegodyphus > Stegodyphus mimosarum. Next base: position 76,590 of record KK117107.1, on the reverse strand, counting down.
AGGCAATAAGATTCAAGTCAAATCACACGTCAAGAAATTAAATTTAAAGCTACAATTCAACGATCAATGCCACAACGGAAATGAGGTCGTATAAAGGTACCATACGTTTCTTGAGTTTGATAATTTTCGTTATTTTCTATGAACCCATTTGCCTCTCACAGTTCGCTAAGAAATCGAATCAGTTTATAAAATTGCTCTGAATCTTAGAAAGTTTATTTTAAGTAATTTGTGTATTGGGAGTATTTAATTTTTGAGAGAAAACAACTTTTTTTTATTTGCCTAAATCAAATTTAAGTTTTTAAATAGTATTATTTTGTTAAAAGACAGTATCTAAGGAAATTTCAGGACTTTGTTTACTACTATTTTTTAAAAACCGCAGTCAATGTATATGATGATTATATGTCATATATTATATCAATGTATATGATCATTATGCTATTATGAGTCAATGTATATAAGTCAATAATCATTATTAACACTTTTTGGTTATTTGCAAAATGAAATAGGACGCGTATCAATGGAAGCTTAAATTCGAAATTTTAAGTAAAATCCTTCTTTTTCGTTATAAAAAAAATATTTTTCTCTAGTGTTATAAATAATTATTACCCTTAAAAATAGTTATTTATTTATCTAATACTAAAAGTACAGAAGATCCATATGAGAACCTGAATTTATAGCCAATTCCCTTCTCATTTTTGTTTTGATAAATAAAATCCAGTTTTTAATGTTTTTCAAGTTAGTCTTTTGGTTACGACAAAGCACTCAAAGTTCTCTGCCTTAGATAATTTTGTGGAGGGCAACTTAAAAGAATGGCTTAATTAATGTTATGCATGGGGAAACTGCAAACCCTTTTGAAACACCAGTCCTTTCGGTCGTCAGAATCGCACCTCGCAATTGATGTTCTAACCATTTTTCATTTTCTCAAGTATTTATTTTTATTATGCCCAAATTAATGCACTGTGTAATTCCACTCGATGAAATCTACTATAGTCACGTTCTGTGGAATTTTATTTAAACAATTATCAGCCTGAACTCTTGTCTCTATACTTCACTCATCGCTTATGAGCATTTTTTTATCTATCTACATTTATGTAATAATTAAAAATATAGCTAAACTTTGTCTGAAAATTCTTACGTTTGTATACATGAATAAAGAGTAACCACTGTTGCAAGTTAAGCGCTTGAGAAATAGTTGAGACATCTAAAATGCCTATGTTTAGCATGGTTTCATTTTGTGAAAAGTAGGAATTCTTGAATCATTTTAATTGCATTTCATACTCAGAGGAAAGGAACCCAGAGTCTTCTCTTTCCATTCGTTGGATAAGCTCTACCCTTTCAGTTCCTTTGATATCAGTCTTGGTATTTCCTTTCTACAAAATACTTACTATCTAAAGATCGAAATGTCGACAGCCCTGTGAATAATAAGTCATTTCGACGAATTTTGTCGCCTTCCATCGACGGAGAACTCGGCCATCCCTCTACCGCTCCGCTGGATGTCCATTCGCAGGCAGAGAAGTAGCTGGGGCAGTGGGGCGTAATTAAGGGACGTGGCAGGAGTTATTGATCTGACGAGATGGTGCTGCTTGCGGAAGATGTCTTCCTCCGGCAGCAGCCTGTTGCTGCTGCACCTAGAATCTGTCCTCGTCGCCATCTTTCATGGCACGAGCGAAAGGGATCATTCACAAAAGTAAAAATCGTCTAAACCTCATTATCTAACATCTTTATCAAGCATATATTCAGATAATTTGTTAGCGTCGTGGTATTTGTAATTGAACTTAATTTAATTACATCTAATAACATGTTCATGTGGTTTGACATATGTCAGCCAAAATAAAAGAACGTTAAAATTTCGCATCCTAATGAATCTTAAATTCGATAAAGAGAAGTAAACAAATTCTTAGTAGTCAATCTTAGTTTATTACTTAATCAATATTTTTTTTCCTTTGATTCCCTGAAAATTATCCACAAAGCTTCTTCGGTTGGTAATCTGGATTTCCCCTGAATTCTTTCACATATACAAAAGCTGAAAAAATGCACATTCTTTGTTAATAATATTGATTCCAATTCATTTCTTCTTATCCCTTTCCAAATTCTAGCATCCTAGCTTTTCCACGATTCATTTCTATTTTGGCCAACAGATGGTGCAACCTAAGTTTCTTCTTTATTAGTATTCGTATAAATGTGCCTGTTATTCCTCACACGTTCGTAAAAAGTGCTGCTTCTGAAGAAGAGCTCTCTCGAAATCGGTAGTTTGATTCAAAATATCTATATAGTATACAAAGAAAATGTATGTCTGTGTGCATGCACACGATTAAAACGCACGATAGCGCGTTGGAGATAAAAATGCTTTGCTTCGAAAAGTTTTGCCACTGCTCGCTTTCAAATCGTAGAGTCTGTTAATGAAAAATTTGTAAGTTTTACGAAATCTATCTATATATATAAAGGAGAAAGTCTGTGTGTTTGTTCGCGATAAACTCAATCATTACTATAGCTATCATCACCAAACTTTCTACAATTCTTTTCTGGGTCCTTGGAAAGGTCGACATCCACTTTTTTCCAAAAAAAGTAGCTAAAACCAGAGCTATTAATTAAAAACTCTGAAAACGTCAATTTTCGCTCTTATTTTTCAAAGTGGCAACAATCTCGCACGACAGATAAAAATCTTGTTTATTTTGAGAAGTAGTGCTACTGTTTGCTTTCAGATCGTAGAGTTTATCAATAAAAAATTTCTAAGTTTTACCATGAAATAAATAGTATTGCCAAATATTAAATACATTTTCTCCATTTCCAAAATTCGCGCGAAGCCATTTCGACTATTCTCATCTGCGTACCACTTTAATCAGCCGACATATTAATTAAAAACTCTGAAAACAGTAATTTTCGCACTCATTTTTCCGAGTGGCAACAGTCTCGTGCGTTGGAGATAGAAATGCTTTATTTCTAAAAGTGTTGCTACTGCTCGCTTTCAAATCGTAGAGATTGTTAATCAAAAATTTCGAAGTTTTACAAAACCTATGTATATAAAGAAGAATGTGTATTTGTTCGCGTTATTCATTTCTGATCAATTATGGTAAATGTTTTTCACATTCAATCGACCAAAATTGGATATAGGTGAAATATTGGACGGAACTTGAGCTTTTACGACCATTTGATTAGAAAGATGAAAATCATTAAAAACTGCGTGCCATGGTTGCTGATATAATGAGAGAAAATAAGTTTATTTTCCCATCGAAATTTTTTATATGGATTCCAGACTGAAATCGCATCAGACTGAAAAATGTATGACAATCAATTGCATTTTTTGCATCCTTATTATAGAAGGAATGCAGTGGTATCGTTCTCTCTGTTAGATACGTTACTCTCAATCTATCTTAACTGACATCGTGTACAACCGCTAGTTCAAAATATTTTATAAAATAAAATTTATAAAATTTTTTGTGCTTAAACTGAAATTAACATTGTTTAGTTGATTACGGCAATGCCCATGTTAGTTACATAGACCTAGAAACCTAGAAAACCTAGAAAACCTTACATTTACCTAGAAAAAACTGAAATACTGGTAAGAATTATTTGAATATTGACTACATGTTTTACTCGCTTAAATTATGGATCTTCGGTATGAATCTTACAGTGCCTAGTAAATCTTTATGGAAAACTTTTAAATTTGTTAAAATAGTGCCGAACTTCCAAAATCTCTGTGTCATGGTGAACAGATAAATACTATCAATATTGGAAAAATATTATCAATATTAGATAAAATCAAAAGGAAATTTTAATTTCAAAGCTCTATTTCCTGTTAAACAACTTGGAAAATGCACTAGTATTTAATTAATATCTCAGGTTATGATTTAACAATCAATAGTAAACAGAAACTCATTGCTCATAGTTAAGAACGTAGTGTTTCAACGTCATTTGAAATCTCTGAACATTATTATTAGTAAGACTTTTATTGGCGTTTTTTTGAGTTTATTAGATTTTTGGAATTTCTTTTTATTTAAAAGAAAATACTATTTCTTTGGGAAAATATGATAAGCACATTTAATATATAATATAAGAAAAATTGATACTTTCAAATAAACGCGAGGCTAATGTTTATAAAAAACTATTTCCCAACCATTAAAATAACGCTGTCTGTAAGAACTGGTATTTTGTGTTCGAAATAAAATTTATAATGAGTTTATAGATCACAAACATCTTCTGACTCCTCAGAACTATATGTAGTAGATCATAATAGTCTTAAGACTTTTACTCTGGAATGGTAAAATGTTTTCAGATCGTAAGCTCATCTTACTTAGCAAACGTTTTTCAGACTTTATGTGTAATATGTTATAATATATGGTTTTCGATTAAATAGAGCAAAACATTTAAATGCTTGATAAAACCATTAAACATGTGGATACGCGTTTCAGTATATCTAGAAGGAAATACTTCTCCATGTAATTTCAGAGTAATTTTTAAGGGACTTTTATTACATCTTTCGAGCGTGTTTCTCATAATATACTCTGTATAGAAATCAGCAAGAACTGATTTATCAATTGGAATTTAATGTAATTATTGGTTATCTGAGTATTTTACAGGTAAAATACCCCTACTATTAACGTAAACCTACCTAACGTCGTGATATTAAGGATTAAGGCTGAAACCTTAGCAAGTAGAGATGTATTTTATTTGCTGGGATGGTATACTTGAAACTCCATGGTAAAAAACGCAGGCCATGCAAAATTGAATGTATCAGGAAACATCAAATGTATCAGGTATCATAATGTATGTAATTTACCTGCCTGATAGTACAATGTTCGTTTCATAAAGGCAGTTATGTATGAAATTTCAGAACGTCGATATTTCATAATTCACACAGGTGGATCAAGTTACTAGAGCTCACGAAGCATTATTGTAAACAGAAGCGGTACTGTGTACAGAAATTACGATTGCTCGTTACAGCTAATGCAATGGTCATCAGATTTGTTTCCCAGATAATTGTTCTTTTTAGCCTTACACACACGTAACAATGTAATGCTTGCCAGCGTACTGCTTTTTTGATTTTCCAGTTTTATATTCCAGATTAGTTTGGCACTCAAACCAAATCCAGTTTCTCAAATTTGAATAATGAAGTTCACTGATTTTAATTGGAGCTCATTGGAACTGTCTTTGTCAGAATAACTACGATGCAGATAATACTTGAACGTTCCCCACGGAACTGAGAATTGTTTTGCAATATTCCAGATAGCCTACATTCCCTTTAATACTTTCTGTAAAACACTGTGAACGTTGTTCATGAAACTTCGTGTCTATCTCTTATTATTGACACCTTTCTTTTCTATTGTTGTTGTTTTCTATCTTTTTTACAATCTTATTTTGCACTGCAGTCAACTTGGAAAAATATTTGTATGAGTTGGGGGCAGTTTTGCAAGCCTATATTGCAATTCTGCTTGAACTTCGTATTAATCATTAACGGGAAATTTCATGGACAACGTTCACAACATGGACAACGTTCGTTAATTAAAACAATAGTTACAATATATTTAGAAAACATTATCAAGTAATAGTTACAATATAAAATCATTAATACATAGTATACTTTTTTTAGGGTCATTTGACTGTAAAAAGCTTTCTGCTCATGAACCATTGATACTCTGACTGACCTCAGCACTATAATCATAGCCACTTGCATACGATCTACTAGATGGTACATGAAAAGGATTATACGTGCTTTAATCTCAGAAATCATGCTCAGGATCCATGCTTTATGCTGTGCTTAATGATATTGCTCCGTATCACGGAGATATACCATACGAGTTTTCGTAAAGTTATTCTTAAATACATTTTCAAAAATCTTTGATAAATATTTGTTATATTTTTGATAACCCATTAAAAGTGTAAAAACAATACTAACAAAATTGAGCTTAACTGGAAACAACAGACAACAGATCTTTAAATTCATAATTTTTAATTGAACAGATCCCCTCGTCAAGGATACGCTTTGCCCAATTTTGTATCACTCTGCAGCATGTTATATCACTCTTTTCCTGTGACTTCTCTGCACCGCAAAAAACCTTACGGCGCAGTTGCTGCTTAGGATTAAAACAAAGAATTTCCGATCTTATAAATACTACTGTAGTTATTTCTCATCAATCTTTTGCTGCTTGATCTGCCATGGAAAGCCACATCTCTTCGCTAATCTTATTTTGCACTGCAGAATTTTGCACTTTTTTATATTATCTAACATGTAAATTGTGTACATGGAAATTGTTGAGGGCATTTTGCACCCTAGTGTTGTACCAATTTCAGGTAAAATGCGTTTCTGAAAAATTATTCCTATTCAAAATAAAACAATCCTTTAAGCAGCAACCCAGTTGTGAGTTCTCTCCAGTCAAATCTACGCAGCAGTTTTTTTTCGGCTATACCTGAAAAGGGAATTGGTTCCTTCTTCCGTAAAAATTACAACATTATATATAAGAGACGGACAGAAAAAATAAATAGAAAGCCTGCACAAGTCAGTACTCGGATAAGAAACTGATTTGCATGAAACAAGTCCTAAGTATTGAGAGACATAACATTGTTATCTTTTGTCCCTTTCCTGAGTGAGAATACATTTGGGTAAACAAAACTACAACCATATAATTCAAGCAATTTACAAACACTGAGTGAGTGAATAATGGCAAGTGTGAATCGTCTGAGTGAAATATTCTGAAAACGAATTCTCTACACTGAACATTCCCTAATGTGGAATCTTAATTGGATTTTCCAAATCGGGAACCCTGGAATTCTCTCAGTGTAAATGCTTTTGTTCCCCCTGAATGAGAAGTTCTCCCTGATGAACGGTGTAAACATCCGAAGTACTACATTCACTTGAGTGGGCTCAGCCTGCGTAAAGCATTACTGGAAACGCTGAACTGCAAGAATTTGATTTCTGAAATCATAGTTCTCCTAATAGGAGTATTCACTTTACGTGCATTATGCTGTGGGCTAACTGAAAGAATGGATGCGAAAAAAAATACGCACGCTCCTAAATTACGGTAATTAATTCACTACTTAAAAAATCTTTGCTTATTTGATTTAGAGAACATTTTCGTATCTGATGATACAGTTTTCTTGATAAAAGCAACCGCAAGTTATTCCAGACTTATGGCTTATTTGATCATGTGAATGATTTTTAATTCATTTATAGGAGTTGTAATATTTAATTAATAATCAACTTACTTATCTACAGATACAAAAGGAGAGATATCACCAAATTACATAACAATATTTTTAATAATACTGAGCAAATAAAAGCTAGGCATCATGGTAATCCACAGAGAAAATAAAAGCAAGACATTGTAAAATTCTAAATTTTAGTTTAGCGATTTCTTATTCTTATTTACTTTCTAAAGGCTCTGCGCAAATTTTAATTATGCTTTCAGGATCAATACACATATATATGCTTTCGGGATAGTGACGATTCTTGGCTATAACTAGTGTCTAATTAGAACAAACTCCTTCAGAGAATTTCAAGTTCAATTTAATATTTTACCCAGCGCCTTTCTATGACCGTAAATAATTAATTCACAGGTAAGTGAGCATTTAAAGGTCACTTTTCTTAATCACACTCAGATTATTTCCACGTGTCTGTAATATTTAACAGAACAGAGCAGTCTTCTTAACGTAACTCAATTTTTGCCTGAACATGGCACTTTTAAGAGCTTAAAATGATTTGGATTTGCTTCAACTACTTTGCAACTGCGGTAGCGGCGATGAAGAGGTTAATCACATTCTTCTCGAGTATGTTCCTTCAGCAGAGAAAGAGACTTCAATCAACTTTGAAGCACCTGTCCGTATCTTCGCCACCAATTTTTCTGAACTTTTTCAGACTAAAGGGACAATTTAGGTTATTGAGTTCTGTTTAATTTATTACTTTATTTTCTTTTACTTATTATTGTAATTTTTCCCTATTTGCAGTGCTATTGTACATCTGTTTATTTATTTTCTTAGTACTATAACTTATTTGCGTAAACCTCATGGTGTTCTTCATGGAACACGAGGAGTTGAAATTAGAGTTATCAAAAAGATGGCGACAGTAGTTTAAGACTAGTTGCTCTATAGATTCTCAAGCCAGCTGCTCTTCAGTCTGTAACAGAATATTATTTTAAGTTGTGCAAATATAAGAAAAAGAAAAAATAAAACTTAAGTTGCACTTATTAAACTGGGTGTAAGTTGTTGTATAAATGTTCTGGGATAACTGTTATTGCTCTTCTAGCCTAAGATGGATCATTAAAACGACGTCAAAATGATAAGTAGAATTTTAAGTTAGAGATATATTATATGCATTTTGATAAAATAACATAGTTTTAATTACATATTGATTAATTCACCAATCTGAGATATAACTCGTGAATCCTATCTAATATTATAAATGCGAATGTGAGTTTGTTCGTTACGCGTTCACGCCTTTTAACCTTTTCTAATATATCAAAAATAGTTCTTGAAAATTTCATGATGATCGATTAAGTAATTAAGGTGTGAAAGCGTAACATTGATTAATTAAGCTTTTATTAAAGCGTTTATTAATTTTTATTTGTTTAATTTAATTTATTATTTAAAATTCTTCACAATTTCTGGTTTTTGGCTCTTATTTCACAAACATTTTTCAATCATTAGGAAATATACGTAGCAGTTTTACTAGATTTCGTGGCGATAAATACAAGATATCCGCGGCCTATAAGTATCGAAGACGGCAGTATTTACTAAAAGTTTACAAGGAGTGTATTTTTAACTTAAAAAATAAGAAACAGTAACTAAAATTTTATCCTGTTATCCTGGTCAGGCAATGAGAAAAAAATCAAATTATTTTCTTTTCTTTTCAATAGTCTTTGAAACTTATTTAAGGACATCAACGCGAGCGAAGCCGAGGGTAAAAGCTAGTAACTTTATAAAGAAAACGTTTTTCGATTCATATCGCAAATGAGAGAATCCACTTAAATCCTGTGCTCTCAGAATTTAGGCTTAGATCTGTAATCTTTAAAGTATGCTCCCCTTCTTCTCACACTTTTGTTTTAATCCTGCAGAAAAGGGACCTTCTCTGATTACCTTCGAAATCAATCGAATTTGTTTAATATTTCTGCCAACCAAAGGTTTTTTTTTTTCTTACTTTAAAATCTTTATTATCATTCTAACTTAATGTTTTTTTCTTTCCTTGCGGCTTCTGTCAGCAAGAAAAGTAAAAGCGTATGCTATTATATATATATGTGTGTGTGATGGGTTAAAAATGATGGGTTTTTAACTCATTTTATTCTCAATAATAAGTGATTTAATTTTTCTCTTTACGAGGCACAGGTAAGTTACCAGTGCTGATAACATATTTCTGAGGTTGTCAGTGTTTTTTTAAGTTTTCTCGCTGCTCGGCAATTATGTAAATTATTGGCGGTTGTTAGCTCATTAATTTCACAAGGATTTATCGATTTCCCGTCTCAAATAGTAATTATGGGAATCTGAATAATCTGTAGTAGTTTTTTGGACATTATTTATTCGTTGATGCAGACAGTTAGGTCATGCGTTTCACAGTAAGATTCTAAAGTTTAGTTCATTTTATCTAAAAGTGGGATTAAATCTCAATTTTCTCGAATCCAAAGTCAAACACATTTTTGAATTTCTTGAATATTTTGGAAAAGAATGTTTTGTTTAATATTAATGGTTTTTAAAATAAGAAAAACTTAAAATTTGGGTTTAAACAAAATCAAATATTTTTTTTTTGTGCTTTCAAAAATCTTTCTAATTTATTAAGCAAATACAAATGAAATGCTGTAAATAAATAATGAATAAAATCTCTTGAATCTTGATTTTCATTTTCTTAACATAATTAAAAAATATTATTTCACTAACAATTCAGATTTCAATTAATATCTCAAATATGTGGTGTTTGTATACCACTGTATGAATGGTTAGAAATATCCAGCACTTATTAATGTGTCCTATTTCAGGAGCAGAATTGTGCAGGCGATTAGAGATTTAGTTTAAAGAATTTCTGGAGAAACAAGACGTAGTCTTTGGTTAAAAAATTAAAACTTTCGTTAGATGGCATATTAAACCAGATTGCTGTCTATGTCACACATATACTATTTGAAATGCAAAATGTGCATTCTTTTCTATGTGTGACTCTATTGGACTTTCATTCACACTCAGTTTTAATTTTTTTAAATTCTAAAAATAAATATTTAAGATACCTTGATTTCATTTACAGCAAGGATTACAAACGAAGTTTGTGCCAAGTCCCTAAATACCTGCCATCTTAACGAAAGATCGATGGTGCTTGAATTATATTGCTCTTACTGTTTAACGACATATTACTACTCCAATATCCATTAACCATTATTTCCTGAACAGGAACAGGATTACGTACTTCGATTGTTTGGGATCAACTATTTGAAGCTCTTAGGGCTAAAAGGCTTTCTACGAGTATCATATAAATACCACTTATTCTCCAGATAAATTCGAATATTATCTTATCAGTGCTGAATTATAAATATTATATGGCATAAACAAATTATATCATATCGCCAATTATCCCTACTTCTGCTATCTAGGAAAATAAACTGGTGTTCGCCGAGAAAATTTTTTGCTGTAAATAAAAAATTTAAGAAAATTAATTCAGACTTACGTAACTACACTTTGTGTTAATCTATACATATTTGTGTTTCATACGTCTAATAGTTCTAAAACTAAGGTAATTTTGCCCAAATGTTTCTTGAAATACTAGAAGCATACTTTTTCCGGACTAAGTCATTTCGGACTGTCTGGCGTAAGATGATATCTGAATTAACTACTTCAAAATGGTAGAATAATAAAACTACTTTCTGTTTTATTTTTTTAATTTAATAATATTAGATTTTAGTATCATAACTGACGTATTTAAAAAAATCAAAAATTAAGAATACAGGAATACAGATTGTGGAAACCTATGAATTAAAAATTAAGTAACATCCACTACGAGTATTACACAGACAATAACGGAAAATAAGCTCAGCCTCGTGTTTTTTTTTATTTTATCTAATCATATTATAAATAATAAAAATAATTCGGAAAGGAAGTTGACTAATTTTTTTTTAAATCTTTAACGAGTGAATCAATTTGTAGTTCATAACCTAAAAGTGTGCTCAAACTTTGGGTATCATGCTTGGGAAAAGTAAATTCATGGAGTTTAAACAGATGAAGAAATTCAAGTAATATTTATGAAACTAAGCAAAAATTTATAGTTGACCGTATTTTTGAAGCTCAGTCAAACTTCTCTGTTACGGTGTTAGACGAACTAAACATTGTACTGCTTGCTCGAAAGCAGATGTATACTGTTTCTGTTGGAAACGTGAAAGAACCTGTTCTGAGCCCTACCTCTCTCCTTTCTGCAAAGCAATACCACTTCTGCACCTTCTATTACAGTGAACTGCTTCATTTCGTTGCATAACGTATTCTCAACTCCTATATTTTATTGAAAAATGTCTTGCTAAAATATATAGCTCATAAAAATATTTAAATCTTAATCTTTCTGAGGTTAAAATTTAAAACTGCAATAGCAAACTGCATTTCTTAATTCATGAACAGTGTTCAATTAAAGTATTTGAAATACATTTCTTTTTAAATGAAGTTCAACTCAGAAGCTTCAGTAGCTCATGAAGCTGCAAATCCGTGTATAATTTTTTGCCTCTCCGAAAACTTCACTTTCATTATTTCGTTGTTGAGCAGAAATCCTGATAATATAATAAGCTGCCGACTAATACGGATTTTGTAGATTGAATATTCTTTATATTATATTGTTACAATAAATTAAAGAACATTTTAAAAAGGTACAACATTTTAACTCACCGTAATGCAAGTTACAATTCGAACGTACGAAACTTTAAAAAAAGCCCACTTACGTATTTATTTTTAAGTCTTTAAGAAGTATTTAGTATTTACATATTTAGCAGTATTAAGATTAACTTAAATTCTAATAACAGTTTCTCTTTCACTCTTTTGCTGCTCAGAAGCAGCATGTGAAATCTACAAGTATTAGCCTGCAGACATTTTGATAGTCTGTAAGATCTAGAATCTTTTTCTTTTATTTTCCATTAATAAAAATTAAAATAGATTTTTAAAGTAATTATCGCATTCTGCCGTGCGTGTTCTTGCAGTGTAGGTACTTAGGACTTCCAACTAACACTTAGAATATGTGCGGTGGAAATTTTGCCGAAGTAACAGCTGATGGTTCATATCCGTTAAGTAACTGAAACTCTGAAGTACATAGATAAATCCTTTTCATTACAATTTGTAGAAATATTTTAAGTTCTTTCACAAAATGCATAAAGGAAACCTATATTTCTATTATCTACTAATCCAACTGATTCTGCAAAACATTCATTTTACTGACTAAATTTTAATAAGCGTAAAATCTTGCTTCTTATTTTGTTAAATAGATAAAACTTTACTGATTTTAATTTTTAGCACTTTTAAACGTTTTAAAACTCTGACCTACTCTGGTGCCGGACAAACTAAAATAAATAATTTACTACTAAAATTCTTCTGGTTAGAAGTGGAGGAAGGAACTAACTGATCGAACTAACACCAAACCATATCTAAATTAACTATTTCTTAAATCAATTAACTAACACAAAACAAAGCAAATTCATCTTAATAGATCTCAACCTTCAAAAAAAGAAGAAACAAGAAGGAATAAATCTTCTCTGGTACTTGGTAGAACTGAATACTATTTCTCAACTAAAACATTTCTAAAATTCACTCCTTTCAAACTTAACTCAAGAGCACAAGTTCAGATTCATTAAACACCTCATAAGCACCAGGGAAGAAATATTGAAAAAAACAGTCAATCAGTTCCACTACGAAAAATTAAGCAGTAGTTCTAACCATTCCTGGCACCTAAAACAAACATTCAAGTATACAATAAGACGTGGTTAGTACATATTTGCTAAAAATAAGAGGACGCGTTGTGAGTACCCTGAATGCATAAACATTTTTCCATAACCCCGATAAAATCTCTATGTTTCTTAGAAGCCTTAAGGCTCAAACAAATGAAGTGACTGAACAGACCAACTACGTAACACAAAAAAAAAATGCGAGTAATAACATAAAATCACACTCATTTATTAATATCTTGGATATATTTATAGGAGAGCTGGCCAGACTACCCTTACATACAATAGCAATTAATATTCCACATTAAATTTCCCTCAAGAGTCATTTATCAAGATCAGATTTTGCAATTTACCGTAATAACTATTAATTCGATTACACTAGAACATTAAATGAATTATTTAAATTGGATGTCACATAAACTAATATCGAAATTACAATTAACATAAATTTTATATTTTATAGACAATAAATTTAAGTTCTCCTAAAGCCATTAACAATTTTCTCTATTATAAAATGAAAATCTCTTCCTATCAGCTACGCAAGGTTCATTTGAACTATTCTCACTTGACAAATACCATAATGGTAGCAATACCAATAAGATAATTTGTAGAGACATTAGGTTATTACGAAGCAGGAGGGGTGAAAAATAAGCAACGCCTTCGCCGGGAATCGAACCACGGACCTCTCGGTTACGCGTCGAGCATGCAGACCACTACACCACGAAGGCATTGAAGAAGGCGGGAGAAATACCTTATATACTCCCCCTTTTAAAGGGCGACTGGGGTTTTGGGGACCCAATCGCCAAATCCCGGTGATGGAGAATCATCATCCACCACCTTTTTAGTTCGGGCGCCAGTTGTAGAGACATTAGGTTATTACGAAGCAAGAGAGGTGAAAAATAAGCAACGCCTTCGCCGGGAATCGAACCACGGACCTCTCGGTTACGCGTCGAGCATGCAGACCACTATACCACGAAGGCATGCGAAGAAGGCGGGAGAAATACCTTATAAATTCACTAATTAAGTCGGTGAAAAAAATCTCAATCCTTCAAATTAACTGAAATATCAGTCACTTCTTAGAATACATATATATATACACATAAATGAATCATATCACTAGTCTACCATGGAATTAAGACAGACAGAGAATAGAGAGAGAGAGAGAAAAATAATTTAAATATTTCCCTCATTGGCGGAAGACAACTTTTCCGAAAGATACATCGTGTTACTCTCACAACACCTCAGGAAGCGTCTAACTATATGTAGTTCAATGAAAAACGATATGAAGATGAAGCGATGCTACAATTTTGATTAGAGCTCTTGTCCTCAAGCAACACCAATGCATCGAAAATTCAATGTCCGGAGAGCTTCTGGGAACTACCTAAAATTTTCCAACACTTCGAGAACGACTATTTATAGTTCTCCGAGAAGATGATGATGAAGACGAAGCGATGGTATATTTTTGTGTAGAGCTCTTGTCATCCAACACAAATGCACTTCCAACCCTTCTATCACGATTCTGTCACACTGCGACAGCCATCCGCGGACCGCAGGGGTGAGCCAGCTCGCAAGGGCGAAGTTCAGCCGCAGGGCAAACGCCTTTTCTCTGTCGGACAACTATTCTCCTCACAAGTTAAACTCGTGCAAGAACCGAGAAAATCTCGGTTTCTCCTCCTATAAAATATTACTGGTCGAAACTTAACGCATAAAATTAAATTCGCTCCAACCCGAGACTTTCACTATAATTTAACTGAACAAATATACGAACGAATCAAAATAGAGTCATTGTCCACAGTCGACGGTCGACCAGCTGCAAATGACTCCTCCTAACACGTACGAAAATTTAAGACTAAAAATTCGAGCCGCCTTGCTAACAAGCGGAAAAATCTAAAGAGAAACAGCAGAAAACTGTCCTTTCAAGATCCAATTTACAACCGCTCCTTTCTTTCGAAGTTAACAACATTCACAAAGCGAGAGTGCAAGTGAATGCGGGAAGCCAATTACGATATCCATTTTAGTGCTTCGTAACAAAAGACGTGGGAAACAACACTATACTGCCCTCAGTACCAACTGTTATCTTAAAAGCTATTTCCACAGATGTTACTTCAGTTAAAAGATGCCCCCTTTCTTCGTTAGAAAATTGTACCGTTGAAGAAAAGTAATTTCCTAAAGATTTTAAATACACTCTTTAAATATATTATGAATTTCAAATTACGAAAGAAATCAAATACAGATAAAAATAAAATACTTAAATAAGTGATTACTTAAATGACTAAATTCACTTAAATTTCGCGACACAACAATTTTTAAGGAGGCAAGAATTTAATTAAAAAAATATACGCTAGTTATTAGTGAAACAGTTTATATGATGCATAAGATGTTTCGGAAATATTTATAATTTACTCTAGAAATTAATCAAATTTCACCGGATGGTCTAGAGAAATATTTTGTATCGGAGAACTTGATAGAAATCAGTACATTCTTTTCTTTTAACGCATATATTTATTACATTTGCGAAGAGTTACCACGTTTTATTTCCTATCAAGTATCCAGAAAGAAAGTGAATAAAATAAAATGGTCAATAGTTGAAATTGCGAAACAGCAGTAGTTCTGTACGAGTTTTTTTTTTCCTGGCAGAAGAAACTCAATAGCTGCAAAATTCATAATAATTTAATGGTTAGTTGACATCTTTATGCGCAAACTAGACTTGATTTTTCTCGCATGCAATGTAAATACGAGCCAATTTCCTTTAAAAAAATCTATACCATCATTCTTCATCTTTTCCAGCAGTTAGTCCTAATGCGATTTTTTAAGAATTAAATAATTCACACCGATCCAATCCCGTAAAATAAATATTCAATTATGCATATACAGAAAAAAACTTACTACTAAAGTTAGTTTATCTAGGAAGAAAATTGACTTCAAGCTCATCATTTCTGTTATATAATTTAATGAAAAGACTTATTAGGAAGATGGAGACCGTAGCGTTTATTACGTAATATACATAATATATACGCAGCCTAATATACGTTTTCGAAAGTGTATTCATTTCAAAAGAAAAAAATACAACTGAGAGTAACAACAAAACTTAAAATAACTTGAAAACTGTTGTTTTAACATAGAAGATCTAAGAGTTCGCATTAAATAGTTTATACAGCTGATTGCTTCCACAATCTATTATAAGCTTCTTGACTGAATACTAAGAAAGAATGTTTTTGCTACTATATTAAAAAACGTTTTGAAAATTCATTCTGAAAACTTTTCAAAGTAGCTTAAGTTGCATTTTACTTGCGTGTTTGAATAAAGTTATAAACTAGCAAAAATTATAATGCCATCAATTTCTATCGCTTTAGAGAAAAGATTTAAAAAAATTTATTATGAAAATAAGTATTTTTCAACAATAATTCTTATAATGCATTAACAAGGGTTTATCTTTTGTAAAGGTTTTCTATTAAACTGCACCCAGCAAATACTTCTCAATTTGTTACGCCAGAAAGAAAATATTTCTGTTGAGGGCTCAGTTGATGGAGTAGGTGTGGGAATCAATGCTCGCGTGCGAAGCCAGTTTAACGAAAATTCTTTTCGTAAACACTCACTCGTGTTTACTGGTCATCATTATGGCGTGTTCCCTTTGACTGCTATTATATCCTTTTAAGTGAGTAGGTGTTAGTATTATTTGCGCAAAACTAGATTTGTTTTGATGTTTCCCGCGTTTTATCATTATATATTTATTACGGTTCATGCAAGTCACGAAAATTTTTACTTGTGTTCTAATAAACAAAAAATGACCGCATCCTGTTTCTGCATAAATTGTCGACTTTAATTCCCGGGCTTAAACAGTAATGAGTCAATGATTTATTAATGAAGTCATTAATTTATATTTGTAAAAACATAATTTGCAATTATGGTTGAGTTACAAATTATGGAGGATTTCCTAGAATTTGTTAATGGGTTAAATAAGCATAATTACAAGTCTCATTAAGAAAAGAGAATAAAACAAATTATTGAAAGTGGTATGTTATTCTTTGCTACTTGGAAAATCACAGGGCATCTTTAAGACTTTCAGAAATCTTGCGTGAACATCCCCGATTTTCCTCCTGTAAGAGGCCTTGAAAATTTTCTTGTTATATCCAGTAATTAATTTTAGAATATTAACTGCTTTTTGCATTGAATGATTCTCCCATATCCTGGAAGGAAAGCAACCAACAGATTTTTAGCTTCTTGTAAAATTTTTATTACAATTAATAATAAATTATGGGTGAATGCTAAAGTAATACTAAACTAATAGAATTAATTATTACTACTACTAGAAACTGGAAAACTACTAGAATTATCTAATGTTACTAGAAAACTCCTAGACTTAACTAATAGCTAGAAAACTAGTAGTACTATTAGAAACTGCTACCACTAGAAATTACTAGAATTAACTACTACTAATAATAATAACAAACTAATCTAATTAACAAATACTAGAATTAACTATTATTAGATTTAATAATAAATTATTCCTTATACATAAATATGTTTGGTCAGTGGATTATCAACAGTGGATTCGACGTGTTAAAATTATTAAACATGATTTTAATTACTGGTGCAATAACAATTTACTGCTTCCTAAAATCGTTAAATATGGTTTACAAGGTATTTTTTTTAATTTTCTTGTATTTTTAGTGCCAAACATTTTCATCCTCTTTTTTGCTAAGGATTCTTAAGAAAATTAAACAAATTTTAAAAACTGCATTGAAGCTTTTTATCCCCGTTTCTTTATTCTGGACGATATTTCACCATGTTACAGTACTTCACTGTCACTGTACATTCAAAGGCTGTTTGTACTCTTAAATGGGGTAAATGAATTTCTGTCTGTGTTGTAAATGCTTTCAGTTATTTTTTGTCTTAGCTATAATTCTGAATGCAACAAGGGAACTTCACATCCAGAAAAGTATGAAAGTTTGAAAATATTATATGTGAAGGATTTTACTTTTAATGTCCTGTTTATATGAGATATCTATTATTTGGCAATAAGGAAATATCATACCGTTAAGAAAAAAGCCAATACATTCTCCCGTTAATGTTAAGTACTATTTGAATACATACTGAAAATAAATAAATAGCAATGATAAAACAAAAAAGTGTTTCGAATAATATTTTGTTCTTTTCTATGGCCTTAAAGTAACTGAAAAATTTGAACAATTGTAACGCAGATTTCAGTTTCACAAAGTTTGTATTCATTAATATACACTTTTAAAATGAAAGTAGAGTAATATACTTTTATCATATTTTCGCAATTTTAAAAACGCTCTTGTGAGTGTTTAATTATTCTTGTTTATAACACAGATACATGTACACATAATCTGCAGATGATGCAAAGTTTCGACATGTGTTTGGCTACTCTTTAAAGAAAAGTTTTTGAAGAACTAATAAAGAATCAAGCTTTCCAAAAGCTCTACGTTTTTGCTTACCATTTACACTCAACAACAGCTACATACAGAAACCTCTTTGCGAATTCCATCTTCAGTATCCGATCACCAACCAACATATTCGAGTGCAAGAATTATGTTCTCTCTGATGCTTCGCCATACTGTTCTTGTTACGTAAATGGCTCTGTGTACTAACATTTGTCCCAAATTGCTTCAAGCAGAATAGACTTCTACAGAATAGACACAGATGGGTAAAACTTGCGTAAGATTTATAAGCATATAAAATGCGGTTGTTAATAATACAGTTTTTAAAATATACATTTTTCTTCGCAAAACTGAAATTCGTGCGACTTCTAGAGGACGAGTGAAATCATCTCCACCTTCTTAAAATTATAAATGTTTTTAAATAAAGTATGGCTTAAGAGTGTAAACTGATATTGTCGACCTTAACAGAAGACTATGATGCATATCAAAGGAGTGTTCCTTCTAAAATTCATTAGTAAATAGAAATTATAATTACACCAATGAAAAATTACTGGCCTTATTTAAGCATAAACTGGGAGACACTTGTTCAAGATAAAAGGAGATATTTTCAATAAAAAGTTTTCATTTATTAAATATTTGTAGAATTGCTGTGATAGATGTGGAATTTTTCTCATAGTAAAGTTCGTTTTATTGGCACATAAACAAATCATCTCGCCCACTTTGATATGCAAACATATCTTTTGTATAATAGAAAATCTCTTTCATGGGCATTCTATATAATAGACCATGGACTTTATATCATGGATATATCTCACTGCAAGCAATGTTTTTCTTGCCATAAGTAAAACGGTGCAAGAAGACATAGGTAAAATTCACTATTTTGAATTTCGCTTTCTCTGAGTGAAAGCCAAACAAGAAAATGTTTCTCATCACACGGAATTTTTGAAAAATCCTTGCAGAATCGGAAGATTGAATTTCCTGTGAAATGGTTTGGAAACTGGCACATTTACACTCAAACAATTCCGTTTACCTTTTATATCGTATGCCCTCTTTTTACAAAAGAGTGCGTGTTTATGAATTTCACGTTAGTATGGTTTCGATTCACACTCCTTCCTTCTCTATACACATGCCAATGAAATCTATGCTGAATTGTTGACTGCTATATTTTTCCTCGCCTTTTTCCCGCTTAATATCAATAACGTTTCTTATAAATGCATACTGTGTTTTAGCTTTTTGAATCGCATAATGTATGGAACAAGAAAACATAGCATAGTGGAAGAAATTTATTTATGTTCTGCAATTGCACAAGATAGCTAAAACTCCGAATGAAAGTTATTGGCAATAAAAGTAATTTTTCCATCCAGTTCTTGTTTCTTGATCAGTCTTGCTTCTTCCCTATATACTGATCAATGAAATCCAAGCTGAATTCTTGACAGATATATTTGCTTCGCTTTTTGCCTGCTTATTGTCAATGACATTTAAATTCGTATTGTATTTTAACTTTTTGTGTTGCATTTATCAAACAATGTTTTAAAATATTATTTTGCGCACCGTTTTACTTGTATGTTATGAAAGTGACGATATGAGATCTGGTGTTTTTTCTAGGAAAACTCATCAGTTACCGAAACACTAGTAATTCGTCCTCCACGGTATGCATAATTACGTTTTAATAACACAGTAAAAAAATCACTAAATGGGCATTCAAAAGTGTTCTCAGCTTTTTTTATAACACCTTAATGGCCATGTTGTTTGAATGAAAACATGCTCTGTTGTACTATTTAATGTACACTGATGCTTTGCGCTTAAACAAATACTGCAACTTCAAATACATTAATTTCAGTGTCTCTAATTATGTAAGATAATATCTTTTGCGCATAGAAATACATTTTCATTATTATATGCATAGCCAAGATGAAGATATACCCTTAATATGGCAATAAACAAAGTGGAGGAAATTACCTTCTCTTTGATTTCCGACATTTTATAAAGCGTTTGAATTAGCTTAGAAAATGAAACCTTTGAAAAGCACTTCAAGACTTACAGAACATTTTATTACTGATTAACAAGTAATTAAAATCTTCCAGGATTTCATACACATGTTTGAAGATAATATTTATCTACGTTCATTTCAAGGTCATCTTATAATTTTCTACCATTCTTGATACTCCGTTCGTGACCTAGTGTTTCAATCGGCTTCTTTCTTTTGTCTTATAATCGACATTTATATTGCTTTTTATTTCTTTAACTGTTAGCCGTTGTCTTGCGAAGGTGTTTTACGTCACGGTATCATGAACCAGACGTCTTGTGGCTTCACTATCCTGACCGCCAGACAGGAATCTTCGTGCGTCTTCTTTTAAAAGCAAATAAAAAAAGGTTTTTGCTTATTTATCAGTTCCTTACAAGTGGACTTTCATAATGTCAAGTCATTTACCTCAACGAAAATTGTTCGTACATTCTCCCTAGTGAACATAAACCTAAAATTCTTTAAGAAAAAATACTAAATTTGAGCTAATACTGGGAGCTCGATCTGGGTTCAAACTGCAGGAGAACGGACTGACGTTGCGTTTCGTGATTTTGCCTATGTGTTATGTGAATACGAGCCAGTTGTTCCTAAAAAGACTTCCACCAAAGCATCCTTTCTTTCGGCGCATAGTCTTCTTGTACTTTGCTATAGTCAAAACTAACGGAACTCATTACTCAGCTAGAGTTTTTAACTCGGGAATTAATATTACGTCTATTTAATAATGATTTGTGTTGTAAAATGTCGCAAGGCTATTTAATAATTTAAAAAATTTTGCATATAATTTTCTTTTCAAAGAATTTGTTTTTTTTTACTCTTAAGTTTGTTTTCTTGTTAATAGGTCCTATATTTCGATAGCTTTAAATATGCATATGTATTTAATTTCGAAAAGCGTTCCTTTATTTTCTAATATATGCATTGTGATTTTCGAAATGTATGTCTTGATTCAAATACATGCGTCACGAAAGCAAAAAATTCTCTAAATCTTTTATTTGATTAGAAGGGCCAGCCACACGTAAAGAAATTTTCCCTTTGTTTTATAAATAGTTTGTGATATTTATGTGAACTTTTCTTTAGATACTTGCATATGTTCTGTAAAACGTTTCTAAAATATCTGGCACACTATGTGTTTCTATGAAATGTATATAAAGAATACTGCATCTTATGTAGTGTGAGTTTTAAGCTTATGTGTACTGATATATATGATCTAAAATTCTTTAAGGAAAAATATTAAATTTGAGCTCTTGTAGCAGCACAAGATTCTCTTACATTTTATTTAAGGGCCTTGTTTGCCCATATAATTCAACAACATTTATTTAAATTCATTTATTATTTAAAACATTTATTTTTATAGCCCTCCCAGGCATCTACCGTGGTGAGTAAAAAGATTTTCTCCTCCAGGAAACACGTAATAGCACATTAAGCTTAATGGCAGGCCTCATGTGTTTACAGAGATGTCAAGAAACCCCTATAGCATAATTTTCAAAGGAGTCAGTTTTTGTATTAGGCTTAATATGCTTCAGAAGTGAGACTCTGGCTAAGAACACATACAAAATGTTTTACAAAGAAAAAGACTAACACCAAACTATGTAACGTACACCATCTGGTACTTCTTTGCGTAAAACATTCTAATAAGGATTGATATAGCATTGCCTATCTACATGATCATTCAGTTCTGTTTAAACATCTATTTTTAGTTCATAGTTGCTTTCCAATCGCCAGAGAAACATCTAGTTTGCGCATAGTGACCGCGTCTGGTCAATTAAAAAATACCCTGTTTGTTAATGCGCAATAAAAAATAAGCCCAATATAATTTTAATATTTTTTCTTACAAATTTAATTTAAATTGAAATTTAGTAATAATAATAATAATAATAATAATAGTGCTAATAATAACAATAATAAAAATATAAATAATAATAATAATAATAGTGCTAATAATAAAAATAATAAAAATATAAATAATAATAATAATAATAATAATAATAATAGTGATAACAATAAAATTAATAGTTCTTGCCTTTTCCTTTCCTATTTAGTGCTAATTTTTTAGTACTGTATTCTCCAATTTTACGTTTTCTTTAGTACTAAACTTGTTTGATTTGCTGCGGGAGACTGAATTATTAACAATTTTTTAAGAAATAATCAGACTAAAACACTGAAATGAAAAACCAACGATTATCAAGAGAGTAAAGGGTTCAAATATCACAAGGCTTGAATATTCGAAGACGAATATTTTTAATTGAAAAATCGGTAATATTTCTCATCTGTGTATTAAGGTTTGTACTTTAGGCAGAATCATACTTGCGGTCAACTTTCGAATCTAGATCTGTATTCGCCTTGGGTCAGAACTTTTTAGCCCATCTTCCACAAACAATGATTGTTCTTGAAAGAATAAAGTGTTCGGTCATTCACGCTCAACTTATTCCTGACATTCTATTCATTCAGTTCATATGTATGCACTTGAAACATTTGGAAACCAAAGTGGTCTGTTACTATGGTAACGTGACGTCACTTGGTTATAAAATGTCTTTTTTTTTTCCTTGACCGCATACGAAATCTTATTGAAACATGAGAGTATGGCAGAAGAATTGCTCAAGGGGAAGTAGAAGTTCTAAGTTATATTCAAAGGACAGTCTTTTAAAAGCATGTGAAAAAAATAAAATGAAGTTACCTTTTTATTACGATTGATAGTTCTTTCGTTCATCACATTTTCTTCATGTAAGAATAACAGACTTTTCTTTCATTATATTTGCGCTTAAAAAATTTGTGCTTTGGGTAAATTTTTTATTCCGTTTTGCAGTTTC
This sequence comes from Stegodyphus mimosarum, assembly GCA_000611955.2. NCBI lineage: Eukaryota > Metazoa > Arthropoda > Arachnida > Araneae > Eresidae > Stegodyphus > Stegodyphus mimosarum. The sequence continues at coordinate 53,483 of KK117107.1, read as the reverse complement.
TATAGTCCAATCGGTATTACAATAGACAGATAATTCTGATCTTAGTTTTCGTTAGTGTGTCCTGACCGAGATATTTATTAGAATCTTGCATATTTAGAATTATATATATATATACATATATATATTATATACTGAAAATTAACGAACTATACTGATCTTCGGAATTAAATAAAAAAAATGCTTTTTAAAATGATTAGCAATGTTTTATACTCTCATCATAGTACGATTTAAAAGTCTTCTGCATCAGTTTTAATTTTATACTGACCGTCTTTTTATCGGTCTGAAGTCATTTTTTCGATACGAAAAATTTGCTGAAGTTTTATATATACAATAATTAAATAACAAGCATAATATTATTTAAATGATAATGATGAAAAAGGAATGGAACCTTCTATGAAGTACTTAGTCCAGCCATTTAAAATTATTAGAATCATCGTATCTCTTTAAAATATTTTTGTAAAAAATGTAGATGAAATGGTTTTCGTTACCTGAAACCATTGTCTCTTACATCTTTGTTGTCGTAACTTAAAACGCAATATAGCACACGGTATTCTCTGAGCTTCAAGTCAATAGTTCGCATTTCTAATCACATGGTTCACTATAACAACTCAAGAAATTGTGAACTTACACATAAGAAAATGTAAGAAATATGAACTAACTTAGACACACGAAATAACGTTTGGTTTGGTTTATGTGATAAACGCAAAGGCTCGAGAGCTATCTGCCCTAAGGATGTCTTCGTGAAGGACACTCTAAGGGAAACTAGCTCGTATACACGTTACACACGGGGAAAACTACGAAAACGACCATGCAGTCAGCCAGTTCGTAGGATTCGAACCTCGGACCGAACTAGCAGTGTTCAGCGACCACTCGACCACTTGTGAGCCTAAGAAATGTGAACTTGGAATTTATGAAACATCTCTGACATCCGCTGTTATTTCTTTATTTGAGACTGGGCTCCAGGTATAATAAAATAGACATAATTTATTGGTTATTGTAGACTTCCAAGTCTATGTGAAACTATAAATGTTGTAAAAATATCCGAACTTAAAAATCAAGCAAAAATTGAATTAAGAAAAATACTTTGTATATTTCGGGAGAATCTGATAAAGTTTTCAGTTCTTCCATAATACGTATTTTAGCATATTCGAAAAAATATTCATTTCCTGAACACAAAGAGCTTTAAGAATAAATTGATAAGCCATTTTTCTATTATTTATCGAAGCTGAATTTTTCTGCTTTGAATATGTAACTAAATAATTACGCTTCATCTAAATCAAACAGCCTGTGAAAGCGTTACGTCCACTGATCACGAGCAGTAACTTCTGGTTTAAGGAAGCTTATAATGTTAATTACGTGATATTTTCATGTTTTTATTATTGTCTAATGTAAATGGCAGTCAATTTCAGTAAAAATACCCTCAATAAAATGTCATCAATCAAAATCAGTTCGTGTACTTTACTATTAAAGTTTAGATGAGCTTTTGTATACAAACAATGAAAAGCTCTCATATCATTTATCTGTTACTCTCTAACTCTCTAGACTTAAGATCTATAAATAATTAAAGTAGTGAAATAGTCCAGATACCAGGAAAAACTACAAACCTAACAAGCTTTTCTGAGGTATAATAAATATGGCGTTTAATATTTCGCCATAAATAAGGTGTTTCTTAACTTTATAACAGTTATTTTTAATTTTGAAGCCCTTTCCTTTCAATTCTTGTTTCTCACTTACAAGTCCCTACCAGAATGATCGCATTGTATGCAGGTAAGTTAGAAGTATTTAAAGGAAGTTCAACTTACTTCCAAAGAGTCTCTGCTGAACACTAGTATACCACTCGAAGTATCTTCGAAAGAGTGCTTAGGAGTCCTTAGTGGCGCATATTTGCATACTGGCTACTTCATTCTTGAATGTTTTATGCTCGGCCGTATTGTATGTGCCTGTTGATAATCGCTGATTAGGTTAATTCAAGGGTTAGGCATTTATGTCTAGCTTTGGCTAAGTCTATTTGTTTAATATAAGATTAATTTCTTATTTTCTTAGCTTGATTTTAAAGCCTAAGTGGAGACTTTCCTGTAAGCCCGAGAAGGGGTCATCTGTTATGATTTCTTTCAGTGAATAAAAGGGTATTTTAATCCTTCTCACTTCTTAGTAACTATGGGAACTCAGCGATAATTTGTTACTTAGTTCACTAGGTTCTTCGACGTTATATCTATAGAAAGTATCGGGGAACATTATAATTTCATTACGTGTAGTCATTTTCGGCTTCCTGCTAAAAAATGAGTCGTTGCTTCTATCTAAACTACATTTCTTTGGTACAATTTTAAGTGGATACAATTGTATATGGCATGATGCGCATACAATTAATCTAAATTCGTGTGTTTTTTCTTTTTTGTGTGTTTCATTTGGCTATAGACTAACTGTTGTACTTTCCTGTATTAACTACGAATTGTCGACGACATTGGAAACACATTTTACATTCCACAACTTTGGCTGATCCAACTGAAAATGCATGAAAGTTTCAACACAGTATAATGCTATCACTATTGATTAATAATGTAGCACAGAATAAAAACTTACGTATTATCAAACCAAATTATTAGAAGTTGCCACATTTTCAGAATGTAGCAAACTCTGACAACCATGCGCATAACCATTCTTCAGGCGACCATACTCATGACAATCCTTCACCAAGCAAAGTCGAGATTTTCGTACAAGCTCGTTTTATTATATTCCACGTTTCAACGGTTTTTATAGGTAAATCTTGGTATTTTTTTATTTAAATTCAATTTTAAAATACGTGCTTGAAGAATTATCTAGCAATGTAAATAACCGCGGTAATATATCTGCAGGAACACAATATTTTGCTGTAAAATAGCTAAACGGAACAATGATGAGAAGCTTTGATAAAAACCGGTGAGCAATAAAGCGTCTAGACTCCAAACCTCACTTTTTCTCATCGCCCGGGTTTCAGAATGACAGAGGGAAAAAGGGAATTCGTCCAAGCGCTCACAAATGCTCATGTCGGATTTCATCCAAGCGCTCACAATTGCTTACGTTCGAAGACCGCGTGCTTATGTTGCTATCGCTTTAAATGCTAACGAATATGTGTTAGTGGTGCTATATTTACTTAGCTTAGTTTTCTTAAAAATAAACTGGCTAAAATTATAAAATATCCCCCAAAACAATTATTAAAAATCTTAAAGTAACAAAACGACTTGTGTTCTCCTTAGCTCAGTGGTTAGCGCCTTAGACTCGGCACCAAAAGGTCCCAAGATCGACTCTCACCGATCACTGCGTAATTTTTTCGAACTTATAATATTTTTATAAGTTCTTCTTTTTGTCTCTGTAATTTTCTCAAGTCATGTTGACTTCCTTTTTATTTTTCCTTAACGTCTTTCATGTATTTTTTCCTATTTCTGCTCCCTTTTACTAACTATGATGTGGAGGTAGAGGGTTCTTTATCCTAGGCTATTGTCATTATACTCCGTGCCCTAGGCACTCCGTAATAATTAATCATTGGATCCTTGGAATAAACTGGCTAATTTTATTCTGTGTATTGTGTATTATAAAATTAAATAATAAAATATAATAAAAATAATAAGATATAATATAAGATATTTAAATAATAAAATATAATAAATAATTGTGTATTATAAAAATAAATAATAAAATATAATAATAAAAATAATAAAATATAATAAAATTCTGAAATATGTCAGAAGACACGCTAGTATTTTCTGAAGACATATTCACTTTAATTTCAAACACACACGATACGCTATAGACTAAAATTCCCTATATTCAAAATCCCTTTTCCCTTCTTCGTTTCCCAGAGAAGGGATAAAACCGGTTATGAGCAAAAGTGAGGTTTGGGGTCTAGACGCTTGTGGTGAGCAATGCCGAGGTTATGCATTTCTTAGATGTTTTCTTAAGCGAAAACAGATTGCTACGATCATGTGGACAAACCCAAAACATTACAGAGCGATTTCGAGGAAAATATATTTTATTTTTACGTATAATGTAAAGCTTATATAAAAATAAAATTTGCATTTTAAATTCTAAACTGTGATTTATTTTGCTATGTTTATAACGCTCGCCGACTTACGTTAGATATCGATAGATTGGAAATCTTTTTTTTTTCTTTTTTCTGAAGTCATGCCAACTTCCACTCGATAAGTAACTTTTACCTTTTCATGTGTGAAAAGTCGCCAAATTGGGTCGCAGTGGTTGTGTTAATTCGTAAGTATTCATTAATACTTTTGTCATTGTATTTTTTAATTAGCAGAATCTTACACAGATAATTTGTACCGTCTAACCAACTTTAAAATGTTTCCTAACATTGAATTCAAGAATTATAAATAAAATAAACCCTTGTTGATATCTAGATTTATTAACTAAATGCTTACCATTTTTACAAGGTCTTAAAATCGTTTGTTTCAGAAAAGCGTGGTTGTTTTTAGTTATACAATAATACTTGCTGATAAGGTAACTTTAATCGAAATAAAAAAAAAATTATGTACACTCATCACTATTGATTATTCAAAGACTTCTTTCGCATTTTCTACCCGCCAATAACTGCTACAAAATCTTGGTTAAGCTTCCCTTAAACATTCCCTCCGAAGTTTGTCTTTCATGAGCAATTTCTGTTCAGATTTACGATTTCTTTTTACCTTCTTTTACCTCCACAAAACTATCCGAACTTCAGACTTTGAGTTTCGCTTTACTGGGTTTAGAAAGAAGTGAACACTGTTCTGATTGCAGTTTTATTATCTTTGATCCACTTGGGAAATAACAGAGAAGAACACACTTTCCCTTTTGTTTCGAGCACTTGTTTCTTACTTCTGATTTCAGTATTTCTAGAAAATTTGCATTACTTAAGTACTTCGTGGTTGTTTCTGTGGAGTAATAATGAAGATCGGCATTGTATAATAAATTTGCTATCGCTAGTTACCACGCGAGTTTTATTTCCAGGATTTAAAATTCAGCAAAGAAAGTAACAATTCTAGGAGGTGTCGTTACGTAGCGAATAGTTAAAATATATTCTTTCGAAAATTTAACTCGTAATCTCCTCCTGACGTTCCTAGTACTAATTAACTCGCCACAAAGTAGTTCGAAACAGGCTTTCAAGAGAGCTAACTACACTAAATAATCATTTAATATAAAAATACATGCAGAGATTTCATTTGAAAATATAAAGAAGCTTTCAGCTGTTTGTCTGCGTAATTTTGTTTTCAAGAGAGAATAACGATTAATGAAATTAAATATTATGTGTGTTTGTGTATTTGATTATGGCAAAGCACTCCAGTGCTATCTGCGTAAAGGGAAATATGCCTTTGTGGAGGACGTTCTAAGGGAAATTAGCTCGTATCCATGCGGAAAACCACGAAAACGCCCATGCAGGCAGCATGTTCGCGGGATTTGAATCACGGACTGAACTACCAGTATTTACCGACTTTACCGCTCGACCATTGGTAAGCTGGTAAGCCATTAAGTGTTATGTATCTTAGATTTCAAAGAATTTAATCTGTATCTAGAATTTATTTTTAATGTCTTCTAAATACCTTCAGTTTAAATAAATTCATTCAAATGCAGTTGCGTGTATTATTTTAATTTAGTTTATCTTCTAGAGAATTCAGGAATAAGATTTAATCAAAAAGTGTAGATTGAAGTATTGATAATGCTAGATACATTTGTTTTCTTTTTTTATACCATTTTGAAATAATGTAGCAGTTATTCAAAGTTCATCAAAAGTTCATTCAAAGTTATTAAGCTCATCAAAAATGATTTATGGCTTATTATTTGGAGGACACAAATAAAATTATTTTTACGAATTTTAAAATAATCGAGTGATCAGTGACTTAAAACATAATAATTTGCTGAAATTAAATACGTTGTTTATGATCCTCTGTTTCAAAATTTGAAATATACACATACATAAAAAATTCAGAATCCTTCAGTGATTTGCAAAAAATGTAGAGAATTAATATGCTGTACCGGAATTAAAAAAAATTCGTTAAAATTTAGAATTAGAACTTTTATTACCATTTGAATAAACGGAAAAATACGCTTGCATTTGTAGCTCAAGCTATTTAACCAGGGAATTGGACTATTCGGCGTTTCGCCGTAGCCGTTTCGCCGTCTGGGCGTTTCGTTGTCAATACATATTTTTCATCACATGACTGAATTATATCTCGCCTTATTATATTACCTTGATTTACTTTAATAATTTTGTTTACCTATTGTATATTTAAAAGATATTTTTCTTTATATACCTATATTATATTACTGAGTCTGTTTAATTTAATATTTTTTTACCTATTGTATACCTCTGGCTGTTTTAAATTTTAAAAGAAAAAAACTTTTGCAATTAAACACATCTTCTAGAATTACTAAAATAATACCTAGAATTAATGACTTTTCCCCCAGAAAAGAATTTATTTGGAAGGGTTTTTCAGTATGATAATTATGCGCATTGTATGCATATAATAGAGTTACAGTAAAAACATGAAGTCATTAACGCTTAAAAGACGATGATCGAAAATTGTTCAAAATTGCAGTATCTCAAAAAAAA
>KK117107.1:9526-46854 GCA_000611955.2 Stegodyphus mimosarum | reverse complement strand
AAAAAAAAAAAGAAAAAAAAAATGTAGCTCCGACCGAAATATTTGCCAGAGAATAATACGGCAAAATATAATACAGTCATGTAAAGAAAAATATGTCTTGATGGTGAAACGTCCCGACGGATGAAACGGCCACGGTGAAATGGTGACAGCAAAAAGTCCTAGACCAATATTTTTTCCCAAACCATACCTTATGTAAGAATTGTTATTCACGCTCACAGTAGCTCATTTCATATGCTGTGAGTGAGTTCTTGAGTCTTAAGGAAATTCTACTTTTTGTTAAATTAGCGCTATATAATAATTTTCTGTTGAAAATTTATTTGCGCATTATCACTCAAGTCATTATTACTTTGAGAAATTGTAATGCAATAAGAACAGAAAACGTTCTTAAGTGTTTTCGCATTTTAGCAAAATTAAATTGATTTTATCTTGCACCCATTGAAGAAATAAAATATCCAAATTTCTAATAAATGATAGTAAAATTCTTTAATCTTATTTTAAATTTAAGCTCAATTTTCTATTAGTTAGAGTTATTTCTCTACACTTCTTTTGAAAATATTGCCGGCATTTTGAGACACACTTTTCCACGAAAAATGTCAATGAAATAGTTTCAAAAAACATAATTAGTTACATTAATAATGCGTTCTAAGTACGTTTTATCATTTGAAAGAAATATCAGTTGCAGGTAAAAATACTTGTATCGAAGAAATATTAAAAAGATAATTAGTATGTAATATGTACACATTATGTTTGTAAGATATGGGAAGGGGTTTTTTGTTCTTGAATACTTAATATTATAAAATATAAAATACTTAATATAATAATAAGACTAATTACGTGAATATGTGAATAAAGATTCTTACTTAAATTATTTTATTCTCATTCTCATCGGAGTCTGTAAAATATAACATATTTTCACTTTTATTTCAGATTCAGTTTTTCTGCTCTGGATTAAAATAAGAAGTTTAATTTATTATAATGTACTGGCAGAGTGAAACGTATTGCCATATGTATGTTAGTCATGTTATTTGTAAGCTACAAATAATTTGATGTTTAAACAAATGTACTATTCCTCGCGAATTAGTTTTCTACAAAATGCACGTAAAATGCACGTGTCTATGGTGAACTCAGAATCACGGTTAAACGAAAGCAGTTAATAATTACAGGAAACAGGTATCAACCTCTATTATAAGTAATAAAATAATATTTACATACAATTTACATGTATTTTTAGGCCTTTTGATTTCGATAGTAAAATAAATTAGATTAACACTCAAATCAGCAGAACACTTTTTTTTATCTTACTCTTGTGTTTTGATAGGAGTCAATGGGATACAGGAAATTAATGGCTGTACGCTTAATTTATTTTCAAAATTTAGCAGTTTATTTTTAGCGAACGATTTAACAATATTCCTGATTATGTACAATGAAATGGTGTACTGTTGTGGATAAAATTCCTGACTTCTGTAACGTCATTTGCTATCATTGCTGCTTTCCTATGCATTTTCTACTCCGTTGTGTATTTCCTGTAGAAATTTTGTGTTCATTCTGATTGTTTGTGATAGTAATTTCTTCATCATTTACAAGAAACAAACTTAACTTTTCTTTATCCAAGATCCGGTTGGCATATAAGCATTCTGTACCGCGCCACGCGCATAGGAAAAAATCCGTACTTGTGATTGGATATACTTTTAGGTGGAATTCTTACCGTTTTGTTTTCCTTGAATGACGCGCACGAGAGACACGGATGCGTGAAAATTATCGTTTGTGTTCTTTGAAACGTAAAACTTTAACTGCAGCGTTCTGCATATGGCTTTCTGTTTCATAGAATAGTAAAATTATAAAATTTTTCAAACATGCTGTTAATATCAGAAACAATCTTAAGCCCTTAGATTATATATATAGTTGAGTTCGTGAATTTAGAGCAAAAACCAAAACGCAACGATCTCGATCCGACTGTAAAGACATCGTCTGCTATTAAGTATATTATTATAATTGCATTCTTTTCCTTTCACATTGCAGAAAATATTTCCGTTGCAAATGTTATGTTATTTCCATGTTAGTGTCCATGTCATTTCTAATATTCTGTTGCCTTAAATGAAAGAAAAATGTGCATTCAGTATTGCCGCTGAATATAATACACATGTATATAAAAAGAAACTTCTTTCTCTGACAAACACTATTTTACTGCAAAGATACAAAAGATGGTACACATTAAAAAAATGGGCAATATTCATAAAGTAATATTATTCAGTTTAAAATATGCATCCTATTTCTCTGTTCCAAATCTATAGTAATCATCAAAAATAAATTTTATTTTTTCTGACCGATTATAAATATTGTGAATTTACTGTGTACTATGTTAGCTCCCGATGTAATTTTTAGAAAACTGATTTGTCTCATGCTTACGGAGATTGCATCTGTAGAAAATGGATATATAATGAACATGAAATAATATTTTTTGTCTCTAGGGGAAAAAACCACTATATTTTTTATATTAAATTCACCACGCTATGGTGTTGCAAAAAGTGTAATCCCATAGCAAGAAAAGTACAGCGCACATAATTATCTCTTCGGTGCTGCTATTAAAATGTAAACAAACGGTATGGCGGTGTAACCTCGAGCCCAAGCAAAGTCAAGGCGTTCCCAAGCGTAGAAGAAATGATGTCATTGGAGGCCATATCCAATCACGAGGAGGAAATGTTTCCTATGTGCGTGGCGCGGTACAGAATGCTTATATGCATCCGGTTAAATCGCAACCCGTTTAATTTGCCTCCGCTTAATCGGGATTTGACTGGTTTTAACTCAATCTCTATTAGCGGCAAGGTAAATTTTGTTCTTGCAGTATGACTTGAGTTTTTTTTTATTCTCACAAATGCCAACCACACAGTTGAGAGAGTTAAATCGCCAATTATTTTGCAATATAAAAATGAAGACTAAAAAATATGGGCTCAAAAACCATAAACCAAGTTCAAAAACCATATTTAGTGGCGTTGTTTAAGCTTCCTTAAGAAGCAAAGCAACAAAGCTATAACGAAAGGTTTTTAAAACTTTTACCAAAAAACTATATAAAGAGCAAAAGAAGATATTCTTATGTAGATTCTCCATAGTATACATATGTGCAATTAGGATGTAATGAAAGAACTGCCGTATAATTTTAACTGTCTAAGCCTCTCTTCGAAATCAGGTATTTCAAAATTTAAGTATAAAGTAAATTAAAAAATAGTCCACCATTAGCTCTGTATATGCTTAACTATTTAATTCCAGATCCCTAATCTAAGTATTTTAAACCCGAGATTGAAATAAAAAATAATCCATTACAATACTACGTAAGTTCTTCAGAAAAATAAATTAAATGGCCTTTTATCTAAAAACAAATAAAATTTATTATACTAAAAGGAATTACAAATTGCTTGAGATTTAAATGATAAAGCAAGCAGCTCCAAAAGTTTCGGAAACAAAAACGCAGCAAAATCTCAACTGCATAGAAAAAGAAAAATCGCTTAAAACAGATTTAATGAAAACGAAGGGTCATTTCTCAGCTGAAATCTATCTTGCCTTGTTCTAAGTGGTAATTTATCAAATGTAACAAAAATAAAAATTACAATTGTATTTTCAGCAAAGATAAAATCTTCCTAAATTGCAAAAAGAGAAGTCTGAAGCTTAATCTGACTGGCAAAATAGGAAATCATGAGTAGTGTTAAATTTATCCTTGATTGCTTATTTTAATCTTGTCGTTTAGCAATCTTCACCAATAAAAAGGACAATGTTCCTTGATAAAATTGCGGGTAAATTGTAATACTTGAAACTGTGTCGCTTTATTTTGTTTATTACTCAACTTCACACTAAAGTAATATGAAAAAAATTATTTTGACAAACAGTACAAAAGCACAGTTTTAAAATATTCTTAATTTATTCAACTTAATTACACATAGGAAGCCTTAAGTTTCAATTAGGTTTCGAATCTAAGCCTACGTTTTGTTAAGGCTACGACAATATTACTGTCTAAACGATGAAGTTCGATTCCCATTTAACGTGTATCTTAATATTTGCTACTAGATTAGTATTTGAAAAGGTACATCCTTTCAATGCCTAATAATTCTTTTTAATTTTAATTATAGCTGCACTGTGTAGCAATATATATACGCAAAAAATATTTCAGACGAAATAAAAGATGTGATATTTAATACAGATATTCATTCTTTTTGATCTCCTGTGTTCGCGGGAAATAAAAGCACCTGCCACAGAAATTAATACTCTACCAGCGCAGAGAATAATGCCTCGCACCTTCTTTCATTTCAGAAAACTATGGTCTTGTAAATGACGCTCGGCCGACACTCTGCCTAACATTTATTATTTGGAACTAGATAGTCTCATACATATGGCATTTTTGGGATAGCTTAAAATTTCTTTAATTTTTGTAATACTTGTATTTAAGTTTCGATTAAAATTTATACCTATGATCTTATTGCTCAAATTCGTTCTTCTCTATGACCTCTCATCCATGGATTCATCATCGTATCAGGACCAATTTTTCCGTTAATGGGAAGAATACCAATGCTTTGCTAAAGCTCGCCCAGATGGTATAGTGGTTAGTGATTGCTATACCGATGCCCCGAGCTCGAATCTTTTAGAAATCAAGAATATTTGTAAGTGTATAGTATCTGTGAAGCAGGAGTGCACTCAAAATAGACTGCCAGGAGAAAGTCCTCTCGAGAGGTGGATGGTAGGAGAACATGGGAGACTCTGGGACAATCGTCCAGGGTATTCTTCCTCAAAATTTCGACGGAAGATTAATAGTTAGCAACGCCCGGCAGTATGTAATGTATGTAACTGCACTACTGTAGCTTCCAGCTAGATTTTTATAAGTCTTATTTCATGCGTGATCAAATGTTCTCTGCTCATGATATCTGATGGTGACTGAACAAATGCCTTCTTCATAGAAGTATGTAATAAAAGAGCTAAAATATATGGTTCACTTTTTGCACTAGAAATCGAAGTAGCAGTTCTCGTATTATCAAAAGCATAAGGTTAAAAACCTGCTGCAATAACTTTATCTTCCTCTTTATGCACTAATTTTTTAACTCTCTACTTTTGTGCTTTGTATATGTAGAATTTTCTCCATGTGGAGAATCCATCAGTGAGGGTATATTTTTTTCCCAACCACGCTAGATACTAATGAACTTTTTTGTTTAAAAGGGATCCGGAAAAATTTCTTCTGCGAAGAAGTTGTCTACTAATGAGCTTTTTTGTATGTATCCTGTTTCGTCCGTTACAGCAGTTCGAAATTACTTACATTCGTCTGCTTCTAACAGAACTTAAAAAGCTGCCAGTAATACGTAAACAGACGTTACAGAGGAAAGGATGCAGAATTTAATTGAAATTGAATTTAAAACTTTCTATTTCTTAGCCAAATGACTATTTAAAGTAACTAGCTGAGAAATATGATATTTCAATCTAGTTAATCCGAGAACCAAATATCTCGCTTTTTTATAATGAACTTTTGCTCATTATCACAAAATTGGTTTTAAATAGATATATACTTATAATTAATAAAAGTGATCTCAATATATTATTAGCGAAAACGTGGACTGTGAAATTTCCGTTAACATAATATCTTTCGGGTGCCTATACTATTTATTAATGGAATATGTTAATTGAAATTTGCTTTTTTGAAAATTTTTTAATGGTGAATAAACCTTGAAATTGGAAATATTAGACGCTTCAAGAACATTTTCAGCATTTTCCAAATAAACTCCTGCAATTCATCATGGAAGCCTTTATGTGAACTATTTTTTAAGAGACATTCAGGTACCTGAAACTTAACTCTTAATGCACACGAAATGCGACATTATTAACTTCCACACATGAGAGTTTTCATATTTTTATGTAGAGCGTTGATATTTTTGTCGCAAAAATTATAATTAGCGTAAAAATAGAACTTTGGAAGTTTTGCTTCAGAATTAGAAATTTTTTTTTTTTTTTTAAGATTTAAGTGAAAATAAAAATTCTAAAAAGGAAAGCATCAAGTTTATTTTAATATTGTTTTTTAAAATTAATATATAAGTCAATTTTATTTCCCTTTTTTTATAAAAATAAGACTCATTATGGATATCCTAATGTCTTCAATGCAGTTAGATCGGATAATAGGGTTTATTGTATATCTCTAGCAAGTAAAACAGGTGATGGAGAAGTGATTTTTCAGATATATGGAAGACAGATAAATTATTCACCAATAATTTTCATTTTCATAGTTATTATCTCTAGGAAATATAGCAGAATTGCATGAAAACAGTGTCAAAGCTGTGGGTGAAAGAATTATATTACCGGAAATCTAACTTTTTAATACTCGTTAAGAAAACACTCGTTTGCCCGATAAGAAAACATTCCAGTAGTAAAATACGTATTATTATCAATTAATTAAAAATAAAATGTTCTGTCTTTACACTTACAATTTACTGAGATATTCTTAATGCATAGTTTCAAGACACTAGATGTACATTTAAGACCGAACGATGTTTTCTAGTGTGTCAACTATAACACCGAAAGAGCAACTCTGTTTCGTAACTATTCTCTAATTCTGTTCTGAGTGTCGTGTATCACAAATTTAATTTTGAATATTTCCCAAAACTTTGAACGTTTAGTTGCTGAATTTTTTTAAATCAATCCGGACATTTATTTTGCGCTGATCCAGATATTTATTCTTCAGTTTTTAAAGAATGCTTCCATTAACGAAATTCAAACTGCTTACATAAAGTTCTCGATATAATTTTCAGGAATTTTATACTTGGAAATAAACGTCTGGGACGAATATTAAAGGAAATGGAGTCTGTGCAACCTTTTAGAGTATCCTGTATAGACACTATGTTAATAGCTAGAAACTAGATATAATGTAATGCTGGTTTTTTAAAGAGATAAATTTCTTTTCATTAAATGATATTTGGTGTTGAGACTTTATACATAGATCTATTTTGCAATGCTTTAAGATAACAACGACATAAGATCAGTTATCAGACAGATTTCAATTAGTACTTTTCTGCAGGTGGCACAAACTAAACAATGATAAGATGTAAAGGACAGGATAAATGTGAATTATAGGGAATTCATTTGATTTGTTCGTGCTTAGTAGTTGCGTTTTTCACTGAAGCATTCAAAGTGTAACTGTTTGTTTGCTTTCTTAACTTCTGATTTAAAATAACTTTTTCCTGATAATGAAAACTATGAAATAAATTTTTCAAAAAATGAATAGTGTAGCTTTCCGCATTTGTATTCACCTCAGCAAATAAAATAATGTTGTCATGTATTAGTATATAGATATACAATATTTGCACCTGTCGAAGGAGAGAAAAGGAGACATAAGAGAAATTCATAATTTTACTAGATACGTTAGTATTCTGTAAATCAAAAATATTTTAAAATCTTTTCTTTAAATTTTGATGTACATTTATTTTGATGTATAAGAACGTTGAAGGATAGAAACGCTTATACAATAATTGTACTTATTTACCAGCTCGTAAAATAACTTACCTTTGGAAAATAAGTAAAGTGATTTCTAATGTGAGTTTTAAAATATTTTATTTATGAAACACAGGATAATTTTTATGGAAACATGATGCGTTATTACCTGATTTATTTTTGTTATACTTTAATTTGTTATACTTGATTTGTGCCGTAATTAGTCGAAGAATATAAAACTGGAAAATTTGATTAATTGAAGGAGAATTTGATTAATTTTCTGATGAAGAAACCTGTATGGGTATGAATTCACTGTTACTTTTCCTTTCATATATGTTTCTCTGTGAGGTTGCAGATGAACTAGCTTTTCATTATCTCACTTTGGTAGGCATTATTATTATAAGTATTGTGCTGTTACATTAGTTGAGACAAAAGGTAACTTGCCACAATCAGACATCATTAGAAATAAACGGTTAATCCTGAACTCATCTCTTATTGTCAAATTTCAATTATCTTCGTACGAAGGCCATTCAAAGAAATGCAACTAACACATTTTCTCTTATCAAATTTCTCCAGTATAACTTGTGATGAACGTTTTTTCTTTCTTATCATATTTCATTCTGATCCTTATTTATTACTAATTTCGTTTCATTATGGGTTACTGCTGGATTGTTAAAGAATTAAAGTATGAAACTGTTGCCTTTTTCAGTAGTTAATCTTTCCTGACTGTATCCGATTACTTTATAGTACCGGGATTACTGATTGCAGAACTCTGTGCCGTAATAAATCTGAAATCTCTTAATTATCCATTGCGAAAGGAGACACTAGAATGTCTTCTCATTTATTGAGTGGGATTTGTCAAATTGTGTTGATATATTGGGACTTAGAGAATTGCTTTGAGAAGAATGGCTTAGAATGTTATTCATATTGATTTATATAGTTGTTAGGAAAGGAAATATAGGAAACTGTTTTGAGGAAAAGGATACAGTTTATTTAAATACCAAGGATCATGTAACGGGGTTAAATAAAAGACATTTTTAATTTTGTCTTCACTTAGTTTCAATGAATTCATAGTACTACAAAAATAATCTATTCTTTAAATAATATAAGCATGGATGAACATAAAAAGTAAACCTTGTTCAATTATCACAATTAAGTATGTTTAGGAGTTTATAGTTGTATTACTTACTGCTACGTTCAGCTGTTTTAATTAAAGTTATTTTGGTATAAATTGTTTATCAGTTTTCGAATTTTTACAAATCAGTTTTAGGTTAAAATTACAGTATATATATTATATCAGATTGCAAGAGAATATGATATTTTTATATGCATTCGCTTCAGTTTTTGGCAGCATTTAATATATAAACAAAGTACAAAATCTTAAAGGAAAACGTA
Organism: Stegodyphus mimosarum; assembly: GCA_000611955.2. Classification (NCBI taxonomy): domain Eukaryota; kingdom Metazoa; phylum Arthropoda; class Arachnida; order Araneae; family Eresidae; genus Stegodyphus; species Stegodyphus mimosarum. The sequence goes on along the minus strand of KK117107.1, from coordinate 38,007 downwards.
TATGAAAATAGCATGTAGATATATATTTTAAATGTGCAAACCTTGTATATTTGAAGGCAGCCTTAGATTTCGTTTTGGGTTCTGCATTTTTATTAGTTTCCGTTTCATAAATGTATAAAATCTTGAAACGTGTTTTTTTCATTATTGATGTTCATTATAATGAAATACATTCCGAACAGTTTTGCTTGAATGTTGCAGAGATTTGGCATTACTGATAGTATGTGTGGCAATTAAATGCTCATTTATTATTGATGCAAACAACAGAAACACCGAATTTGACATCCAGAGACGAAGCTCTCTAAAATTGCAAATTATATTTATTACCTATGTATTTACAATGAAGCTTTGATGCTCAACACGAACACCTGATGATTGCAAAGAAAATTTTGGCACATTTGAAGACAGAATCAAACCTGAATTAGAAAACATACCCGTTGCCTGCGTAAGAAACCATAAAACACCCCCAAAGCGTAATGGCTAAGAAGCATCGTGATCACAGTCTCTTTGTTGTGGATAAGTCTCGTTTGAAGTGTCTGAAGATATCTACCATCTAGCAGCGTATCCGGCGATTCCAGGGTGGATGCCCATGTAGACGGATGGGTGACCATAGTGCCAGGCAGGAGCTACTGGAGCAATTGGAGCTGCTGCAAGAGGAGCCTTGGGTGCGAGAGCGGCCATAGCAGCGGCGGCAGCAGCAGTTCTTTTGTCTACACCGGTATCTCCATAAGCCTTGAAACCTTCAGGTCCAGCAGTATATTGAACAGTACGCATGTCTCCATTAGCATCGACATAACTGTAACTACCAGCGACATTTCCACCAGCACCTGATTCTACTCTGCTGTGTCCGCCAGCATCTCCGGTGGCATAACCGAAATTGTAGGCTCCGCCATGGACGCTCATGCCCATGTTGGCAGCCATGGCAGAAGAGGCCAAAAGAAGGGTAGCAATGATCTGCAAAGAATATTAAAGCTATTAGCGAATTTTGTTACAAATATATGCTCGTAAAATAAACAATTATATTTAAAACAGCAATTTTTTTAGTTGCTCATTTTGGAAATCTTACAGTTCTTATTCTTCGCAAATTTTGCATTTCTTGTTGTTCAAAAATTATTTTTTCCTGGTTATTATGCAGATATGCACATATTAAATAAATACTTGAAAAATATTTTTCATATTTTTTTTCAAATGTTTTTCTGCAGTGTCTTCTAATGAGAAAATGATTCAAGTTTCAGTAATTTTTCTAAAATTTTAACTTTTTTAATTAAACGATAATAATAACGAATACCGTGAAACTGCAGAAATATAGTATTATGGTATTTTATGATAGCCTTTTTTAAATGATAGGATTTCTAAAGATGATGAGATTTAAATATACGGACAAAATACAATATCCCTTTTAGCTGAAAGTGTGTTATTGAAAGATTAGAAAAGCGACTAAGTGTGGACAATCTCCAATCTCCTTGCTGTGCAGATGGTTTGAACATATCTCTAAGTTGCATGTCTCTCCAGTATATGTTGTTACTTTACACATAACATGAGAAATTTTGTGTTATCTCCTATATTTGCAAAAATTATGATTTATACTTCAGTACCCTCATTTGGTATTGCAAAAGTAGAATTTTCTGTACAATGGTTTTCGACAAAACTAGAGAAGAATTTATATCAATTGCATGAGTGAAAGTAAACTGTGAGTGTTTATAGAAACGTATCATTTTGGAGTGATGAAGAAATTTATGAAACACTTTGCCATTTTTTTGTTTTAAGCCTTGAATGGCAAACGAAGTAGCATTAAATATTTAATGTTTTCTGCAAACCTTAATTATCAGTTGTTACTGCAATTTTCGTGTGAAAGTTTTATATAATGAAGAAACTTGAAACACCTTACTTTTCAGTATTGTTATTTCGTATTTGAATTAATAAACCTATCAATCTTCAGTTTAAAGAATAAATTTGTCGTTATTGTATTTCAATATGAAATAACAACTGAAAATGATGTCTAAAAATCGTTTATATTCTGGATTGAATATTTTACCCTCAATCTTATTTGAAATTTTCATGATACTAAAATATTCAATATTTTATTAACATCTTCTAATTTACACAGCTTTTATTAGAAGATGAACTGCATTGTAATTTTAAAATATGATGCTTGATACTGGTTTGTAGGTTACAATACTTTTAAGGAATGTTAAATTATAAATTCTACATTTTATAAAATAAACATAAGCGTAGTGCAAAGTATTGCATTGCAAAATGTTTCACGTTGCATTACTTACAAGTTCCTTCATACTAAGTGGGGGAACTTTACTTCCTCTTTTAAAACCAATTTATTTCATTTATGGCAATGTAAGTTATCTATGTTAAACTGACACTATTCCAGACAATTTATGCGATCAAGACTATTTTGGGTATAATTTTCAATTTTCAGTATAATTCTTGTTCAGTATTGTCCTATACTTGGATTGTGTGTAGATTTTGTGTACATTTTTCTGATGCGGAAAATAGATATGTAATCCAAATGCAAATAATATTGATTGAATAGTGATGAATTTTCAATATCTAAAAGAAGAGACATATCGATGCTCTGAAACTACTTGTTCAGCATCTTGAATTTTCTGACTGCCTAACATTATTATGCTATTTGCAACTAAATTTTTTCTTTCAGATTTGTAATGAGAAAAAGAAACTAAATGTATTTTTTTATATATATTTAAGCATATGAACAGATTTTTAAGTTAAATATTTCGTTTATAACTGTTTTTGTAAGGAAAGATTTTCTTTAAAAAAAGATTAGATAAAATTGCTATTATAAGGAATGCAAGTTTATATTAATAATTATCTCAAATATGAGCACTATTTGTAGAAAAAATTTCATATCTCTAAATTAGTTTGTTGTTAGAAATTCGCAAATAACACCTGAAATTTCACGATTCTGATTCTAGTAGTCAGAACTGGAATAACTACTATCGTCTTTATATTGTAACATTTTGAAATATCTGAAATTGCAAGCGAAGAGAGATATTTTTTCATACTTTATAAGACATGCAAAATATCTGTGGTTGTTATAAGTTTTAGAGTTTTCTAATTGCGAAACTTTCCAGAAGTAAAACCAAATGTTAGTATGGTTTATCGCAACTGGCTTTTTTAAAATGTTCTTTTAAAATAGTTTTTTATTACGTACTTATAAAGTATGTATTTTGTTATTATTTGTTTATTTCTATATTAGTTAGTCGATATTAGATGATAAACTGGAAGACTCGTGATCCTCTAAAGAACAGAATACGAAACGTCGGATTTAATTTTTTTAAGTTCTGTTTCTTCCTCTTTTATATTTAAGGCTCCAAAAGCAGTAAAAACTAAAATCGCGAATATAGGGAACAGAAATATCTAATTAATTTAAAGGTTTATGATTGTTAGTTTACAGTGTGCTACACTTCTCAAATAACATAGCAGCAAGTGAACATTATCAATTCTAGTTCTTTTAGTGCATTCTCTTTTGCGATCCAATTACAATTACCATGTAATTTTAGTTAATTTTAATTATTCGTTTCAAAAGCTTTACTCTTAAACTTCTTTATTTTGCATGCCTTCCATTTATAAATATAGGATGCTAATGTTAACATTATGGTACACTGGCTAATAAGTATTTGAAGTCTCTTATTAGTATCGTAATTAAAAATTCTTATATTACAGTTTCAGCGTCATTAATCTAAATTTTCTGCATAGAATAAAAATTCGAATTCGCAGTGAGATAAAACAATTATTTTACAACCATAAATTGAGATTTCCTTCCAGAAATCGAGCGAATCTACGAATATGTTACCTCTGCTCAATTATGAAAGATTAGCAGTACGAAAAATTTCTAAAGGTAACATATGTAAAAATGGAAGTAAAGGCTGCAAAGGAAAAGTAAATAATTTTAATGGACTGAATTCCTACTTACGAATCTCATGGTGTGAAAATCCCAACCGGATGAGTCGAGTGATTCTGAAGAAGACCTCTTCCTGTATTTATACCCTTATCATCCTCGGCATCCCACTTACCATCCGACGAATCTCAAAGATGCTTAAGGAAAAAATTTCATGGCCATTAAAGCGCAGAAAATGCTACAATCATTTGGGGTGACAAAAAAGTACGAAGGGAGGGATAGTTAAAAAAAGAAGTGTTGTTCTATCTAATGGATGAAGAATGAAGTTAGGCGTGGTCATCACCTATTGAGGTCAGGAAAACGGTTCGACAAGTCCATCTGGTCGACCTTAAGCAGATACAGTGGGATCTGGGTGATATAATTAGCGTCGTCCTTCCGAACGTTTCCGCCGCCCCGGGCTGCGAACTAACGGTTCAGTTTCGATTTTGTTGTCGTTGCTTCTCTGATGTAATTGGGATGTTGGCGCTGATGGGGTGAATGAAGTGGCAATCTCGTAATCTTTAGAACCTTGGAAACTTATTTTTGTGGATTGTTTTTTTTTTTTTTTCTATGTTAGATATACTATCACGTGTATTTCGTTTTAAATTTTATTTGCATATTTTAATCAAGGAAGTAGGAAATAAGAGGGTTCTGGCAGGATCGGCATTGAAATAAGTTGAATATTTTCGTTTTAACATCTAAATAGATTTATTTTTGTATCCATTTAAACTTAATGAAGGTTAGCTTTCAAATTCCTTTAAATCTAAATACAATTAGATTAAAATCGTAAACTTCGTTTCTAAAAAAACTTTTAAAAATATTTTTTTTCAATGAAATGTTAGTTAGTTTATAATGGTGAGTCACACTATTTGATAGAGGCTTTTAAAATTGTCTCTGCGAAAATCAAGATGAATGTTGGTTATAAAAGCAATTTTAATGCTCCGAAATATTATAAAACTAATAGTTAATACATAGATTTGTTTTTAATATTATTATATTCCCCATATGTTTTGTATTTAGAGATATAAAGACGGATGTAGAATATAACATATATACTTCAAAGGTATTGTTTGTGGAGTCAGAACAAATTTGAGGCACTTGCTCCCAGGTGCAAAAAGAAAATTCAAAACTATTATTTTAAAAAAGAAATTAAGATCTTAAATTTCAGCCTAAAACGACATCAATAGCACACTTCTAGAAACATTACATTTCAGCGATAAAAAGGCGTACTGTATTTTGGTCACCGAGTTTATTTATCGGTGCTTTATAACAACTTAGTTTCCATTTATCCTTTTCCCTAGTCATCTGCGATGGTGGCCGAACGGTCAGATCGCCAATACAGGTAGTTCGGTATGGTTCAAATCCTATACGTAGGCATTTTTATGGTTTCCCCCACGTGTAAATAAATACAAGCAATTTTGCTGTAAAATGTTTTCCACGGAAGCATCTCTTCCTTTAAGCAAATATTCCTTGTGTGTGTTTTGCCAAATTGTAAGTAATCCCAACCGGAGTCTTTTAATTACTCAGTCGGTCATCATTTAGTCTTCAGTTTACTCAATATAAATTCAAAACAATAAATAAAAAATTAAGTATAAATTGACTGATTTTCATTACTACCTTCTCTTGAGAATACCTTATGCAAATTGCGTAAGAGTGAAAGGTATATTAGTTTGTTGCTCTTTATTTTTTCGATTTAAGTTTACCGCTGGATGAGATTTTTGATTGGAGTCTGTGATGTTAAGTTGTGTTAATTTCGTATTCGAACATGTACAGTCAATTATATGTATTTACGATTATTGCTGAAACTTATGCAATCATTGTTGGTTGTTAAACAAATCGCACCCTAGTTTCATTTCCTCCCCAAATTAGTATACTGTTTTATGGATTTCAATTTGAAGACTTTAAATCTCAAATTCATAAGTAAAGAATATTCAAATGAGCATCATTGAAACGGCAACAAAAGATATTCTTTTGACATTTTATTGAATGTAACTAATCAGATTTTAAGATAGAACTTTTCTATTCTATTAATATTTTTATGTTTGTACAAAATTTAAATAAAATTGTTTTTAAGACTGACAAAAATGGTAATTTACTTTGGAGATTCACTAGAACATTTATTTGAAGAATCACTTAAAATAGATGGAAGATATATCTCATTATGGAAAAGATTTAATTCCTAGCATGCAAATAGACTAAGAAAGACATGACTTCCCCTTTTCTGAATTGTTTTGTTGTTTATATGGAATAATAACATAATATGTTTAGAATCAAAGTTCAAATTATTGACATTTGCTTTGAAAAACCTAAGGTACATGTCCTTATTAATTCTAAGGTAATTGGTGATAAAAGAACTTATTTGAAAACGCTCGGTTAAGTTGCTCTTATTCTTATTTATATTTTAGGTTAATATAAAAGAATATATTTTAATATTTTATTCCATTGATTTTAAGATAAACTGATATAAGAGAATATATTTAAATCTTAATCTAATATTTCTAAAAAATTCTAACCGTTGCAGTTTCAGGAACATACATAACATAGTTGCAGAAAGAGAAACAGATGAACGTAAACGTGACTTTCTGAATAAAAAATTATTTGCGAAAGAGAAATCAACTTTAAATAATACTAATAATACAACCGGGCTTAAATATATTATCTGGCATCAACTATTGATAAAAAATTGATTAAACTGTGATCTTATAAGAGGTACGCTTCGAGGAAAATGTTTGAAGGCAAGCTGGCTCATATACATAATGCACATGGGGAAAACTTTCATGCAGCCGATCCGTTCATAGTGAACTGAATCTGGCGCAAGGTACCAACATCATTCGGCAGTCTTACTCTCTCGGTCAAAAAAAAAATCGTAAATATTAATAGAGAACTTAGAAAATTAGAATTCAGTATTTATTTCCTAGGAATACGAAACTGTATAGGGCATCGATTTAACAGGACAAATACCTTTGTGGATAACTGTGTAAGGAAAACTGATTCGCATTTACACTATGCATAATTAAAATAACAACAATAAATATGCCGCGAACTCATTTATTGGAATTCAAACCCATACCGATCTGTGACCAGTTTTTCATCAATCTTACCTACTCAGTCACTAGCGGGAAGAGCTTACCACACCAAGAAAAGAGGGTAATTTATTAATGAAGAAATCAAAAATTATGAAGGTGTAAATTCTTAGCAGTTATAAAATTTGAAACAAAGAACGCAGTTATAATAATTTTAGCGAAGCCAAATATTTTCATAATTCATTATATGTACGCTTTTTATTAATATTGTGAGCTAGAAATGTAAATTAAGAAAAATTTCGGACTTTGAGATTAATTAACTATGGTAGCAATTTACTGCAAATTTATATTGCGAAAATGCAACTTATTTTGTAATATATAAGGAGAAAAAGCAATTTTTTTCTGCTCGCATACTATAATATGAGTATCATTTCAAATGATATCTTTTGAATTAACTAAAGAAATCAATTTTATAAATATGCTTTAAAAGCGAATTCCTCGTTCATTGTTCAAATTGCAGAATATTCATTGCTATATCCTGGCTGATATTTTCGGTACAAAGAAATGTGCAGAATTCTCGCAACTACTCAAGCAGCATGATAAATTATTGCAATAGACAGTGCTTAATGTGGTCACTTTGCACACCGCTATTTTCATAATATTAGCCGAATGACAACATTAAACAAGGAGAAAAATATCCTTCAAAATACCAATGGAATTTAACTAATTTACATAAAATTATCAAGAAGCATATATTTTCACATTTTAATTAGAAAAATGCAAAAATTTGGAACTGTTTATAATGCGAAAATTTATTTATGAATTTTTTTCATTTTTAGAATGTCCCTCATTGGAAGAGAACGCGGAAATGTAAAATTTTAAATTAAGCAAAAAAAGCAACCTCAAATTGTCATAGATGTTTTTCAAGGATTTTATTTTCAAAAGAAAAGAAAATATGGATTTTCACTTGGCTAAGAAATGTGGCCACACACGAATATTCACTGTATAAAATCTGAATTAATTAGTCAAATGATTTTGCTCCCATAAATAAAAAGGTGAATTCTAAAACACTAGCTTGAAAATTAGTGCAAATCGCTTTATATTAACTGCATTACAATTTACAATTTCAAAGTAAGTTATTTTTGCTGAATTATCAGAAACGTACACTCTATTCGTTTTTCATTTCATAGCTAATTGCGTATTGTGTATTATTACTTTAAATATAAAAACATGCCATTCGAAATTATTGTAAATGCACTGCAGTATTTCTTGCCTAAGGTGAAAAAATAATTAATAACGACTCAGCTAATTCCGATGATCTGTATTAGTCTGTTATACGTTTAATTATTCATTACCTCTTTTTTTTTTCTTTACTACCTGTAGAAGGAAAAAAACTGGGGAATGGGAAGATCTATTTTGGTTTCTTCTTTCATTTATGGATTGATTACACATGTTGGCGTTGTATATTCATTTGGCAATACGGTCGAAAAGGATTATTTAAAAAGGGTATAAAACGGAGTAGATGAAACTGCATGATTTGCTGACCGTATGAAAAATTTCAAATTCTACGCTAACAGCTTTATAAACAAGAAAAATAAAGTCCATGAACATTTGTTGTATTTAGTAGTGGAATAAGAAACTCTTTTTGAAGTACGGAAAATGAAGTACACAAAATATTTCCCAGGAAACACGTTTATTGATTCTGTAGATCTAATCTATAAAATCAATTCTGTAGATCCACTAGTTTTTTTTAATATTATATTACGAAGTTCTTAAGCTTATCGGCCCACCAGCGGCCGAGCGGTAAAGACGCTGAACACTGGTAGTTCGGTCCGAGGTTCGAATCCCGCGAACGGGCTGGCTGCATGGGCGTTTCCGAGGTTTTTCCCATGTGTAACGTGTATACGAGCCAGTTTCCCTTAGAAAGTCCTCTACGAAGGCATCCCTCCTTTTAGGCAGATAGCCCTCCTGTGCTTTGCCATAATTGAATAACCTAACCTCTTAAGCTTATCCCTTTCTCTCTTTCTGAGTAAAAGTGAAAGTGGTAAGAGAATGCTTATAATATTTATTTCAGGGCTAAACGTGAAACTTAAAGCATAAGGTTTAAAGTGACGTTTTTAACACTTTTAGAACGGCAGAACTTAATTTGGATCTAAAACCAATGCCATAGAAATGAGGCACTCATGTCCTTGAATTCGCCGTAACTTAAAAAGCGATTGTAGGTACAGAAAACTTGAATTCCAGATCATATTACTTATTTTGAAATCCTCAGTTTTCAGATCCTAATCTAAACATTCCTAAACATTAGTTTTCCCTGTACGACTACTAATGGTGAAATTCTTGTGTCTCAACCAATTTTGCCTGTACCTGATGTTGAATAGAAGCATTCATTAAGAAAAAGTTATCTTTGTTATTTGAAATTGCAATTTTATTTCTTTTGCAACAGATCACCCATACAAATTCATAACGGCCCTTTATGCTACAATGCTACTTTGCTTTCATCCTATTTTTAAATTGAAAAGTTTTTATTTTCCTTTTCAAATTTATAGATGAAATTTAGCAACTAATGATCAGTGTCTAGTCATTTTAGTTCATGAAAAAATAAATCTTCCCCTGCCCTTGCTTTGATTTAAATAGAAGCTGGAAAACTGCACATCATTTGAACTATTACTCAAATGTACTTTTTGAATGTTTTAAGAAAATAAGCTTCAAGACTCGAGACCATTAATATGTATTTCATTTCTATCCGATAACAAGCGAATTATAAAAAACTGTACTCTTAAGTTTCATTAAATACAGATCTCAAATTTTACTCTAATTTTCTTTTCTTCTCCTTATATATATATATATATATACATACATTCTCCTTATGTATATATATATATATATATATAAGGAAGCAGAATATGATGTAATGATGTAGGAAATATTGATAGTATAGATAATTGAGATGTTGAGGCATAACGAAGAGCAAACTTGGCAGCCAAGACAGATTAAAAATATTCATTTCTATTGCAATTGACATTTGTGGCCACAATTCACTTTTTACTCTTGTTGTGCCTATTTTAAAACATTTACATTTTTGACAGTCTTGGCCCAAGAAGATAAGCAGCAAGCGACTGCCTACATTCTCTGAGGAGCAGACGCAAACTACGTAGTTATTCAGTTTTGCAGCTTATTAAGAAAAAGCTTCCGTTCAAGTTCTTTGCTACGTCAGCATCGCCATGTAATATTTATTTCGGGTCAAACTGTTGTAGTCCAGAAAAATTTTTAAAATAGAAAGAGGAAGTATTTAAATTAAAATGAAAAATAGAGGGCTTATTTCAAAATAAATTCTGTAGCTATCTTGAGATTAGAAAAGCGGCTGCGTGGCTACAGATGGATGCGGAGCAGAAAAACTATCAGACGCGTCCGTTGATTCAACGCAATTTTATTTCGTGACAAAACAAGACTTGATACGCATAAACAGGTTCACACATCGTCATTTATGGATACGATATGAGCCCCACAAATTCGGCAGCTAACATCTTTCCGGGTAAAAGAACAAAGCGGAGCAGCAAATTATTCACGACTAGCAACAACAAGCAGGGCGAAGCAGAAAAAAGGGGCTATATATATGAAGGATTCAAAACATTTAAGCATTCATTCCACCTTTACTCTAAATAGAATGTTTTTGCTGTTGTTGTCGAGTCCATATTTCATGAAAGATTGGTTGCCAAAGCCTCAAAGACTTCCACCCCTGTTTTGAGAAAGAGGACCCTTGGGTCTGGTCCAGGTTTCTCCTACCCCTCTGCCCTACCACCAAACCACAAGAAAGGACTGCCATACATTTAGAGTGCCTCCATGCCACAAAGACACTATACAATTACAAACATCCAACTCTTCTCCAGGATTCAAACCCGGGCCCTTCGATACCCCAGTAGGCTCCCCTGACCGGCTTTAAATACAATATTTGGTTAATATAGAAATCTTCAAAGTTATATAATTCACCATATCAAAAGCTTCTTCAATAATTTTGGCAGAAGAATTTCTTAAAACAATCGAACAATGGTTTGCTTTCCTATTAGAAATATTTTGTATCGTTCCTTTTTCCTATAAAATTTTAGAAATGTCCTAGTCTGACAAATGTATGCTACATAATGTCCTATGTTTTCCAAAGGACAAAATTTGGAAGAAAGTATTTAAGGAATAAGCTACGAATATTATAAAGTTTTCAGTCGTTAATAAAAAAGACCATAATTTAAAATAAAGTATACCTCATGAGGACAACGGATAATTTCAAGCTTATGCAATTAGAAAACTAAGATACTAACTGGATATTGAAAATGTTTTTGACGAAGTTATGTTATTTACTTCCTTGTACGAAGTAAAAAGGGAGTATTGTAATCTCGAATAGTTTCGGCTATCATATTTCAACGAAAATATCCATTTTGGTGGCTATCGAATGCAATTTAACGATGTTTTTGCGTGATATGTGTAAGTAAGGACAGAATAAAGGATTCTTTTTCCCCAAAAAAATTATAAAACTGATTTAAAATGGATTATGAAGATATATTTTTCGTGGCATCTCTGCGTACGTACGTACGTATGTATGTATTTATCTCGCATAACTCAATAACGAGTAGCATCAAAGCGTTGAAATTTTATATAAAGAGCTGCTATAACATGCAGATAAATAGATGTGTAGATATATAGATAAAATATATGCGTATATATATCGGCTCTGTGAGCTAAGTTTCTTTATTCTTATATGTTTGTAAATTGTGCATTTTTTGCTTTAAAAATGATTGAATTATGTTGTTCTTACCGTCCGGTTAACGTTTCTATGTCTTTAGTAACCTGCATATTATAGTTGTAGAATTATCAACAATTGAAAAGTTGTTTAAGTAAGGCTAAGCCTAACTTGTTTTGACGTAACGGCCATATTTGTTTACATTTGGGACTCAGCATAATAGTGGATTTTTTGCCAATCTAGAGAAATTAAGCTTCGCAACAACGAAGTAACATCTTCTTTTATTATTGCGGATTAAATTATGCTTAATCTATTCTGCAGTTATCATTTAAGTTATTAAATTATCCCATATATTGGCACAGTATAGCGTCCACAACAAATTAAGTCAGTTTCTACGCCTTCAGTGTCTTTTTGCCGAGTGAGACCAAAAGAAAACTTTCAGTTTTTGCACTGAAACATCTGCCACATTGCTTGTTTTTGCGTAGAAAATGTAATTTTAATTGTAAAAAAAAATTAAATGGTTTCAACTGTATTTGGTGTTTTATGTTTTTCTATATCTTTCAATTTTTAATATAGATATTTTGAGTTTTTACGTATTTTTGCATCGTCGCGAAGTGAGAACTGAATTAATTGCATGAGAAATATATCTCTAATGAAATTCGAGGAAATAAGTTTAAATGAAGGGCAGGAAAAAACGCTTATAATTTAATATTCCGTAGAAGGAAGTCATGTGGCGTACACATCAGATTTTTTTTATTGTAAGAAAAATTTTACGGAAAGCTTAATGATAGAATAACGTAAGTTTGTGCCAAAACAAAAGGTTGATGAAGGTGAATTCCTTATTGAGAGCAGAGAATAAACATTTAACAGAGACTTTAATAGTTTAAATTTGTTTTCGCATTACAACCTTTGTTGAAGACCCTAAGGTATTGCTCAGTGTTTAGTTCTGTTTTAACCAGGTGCTAATGCAAAAATCAATTTAATGCAGAAGAACAAGAGAGAGACTTCTTTAGAGATGTCATATTAATAAATGCCGAAATAAATTTAAATGAATATATGTGTTCCTCATTCTGCGTTGTTTTCCCGGTTTTATTCGATTTAATTTTATACTAATTGCTTTAATTTTACACTAGTCTGCAAGCTTCTGGCTTCTTCTTTATAAAGTATCCTATCTCTTGATTCTGCTTTCGGTTTAATTTTTAACATTTTATGAAAAATGTATCTGTAGTTAATTAATGATGAAATAGTGATTTAGCAAAATGCTAATGTGAAAGAAAATACCCTTTCTTGATTTTAAAAAAACATTTATTCACTTCCAAAATATGGGAAACCTAACCCCTATAACTATAATTTTCGCTAAACTATCAGTTACTTCGTATTTCCTTAATAAATGTTAATTTCTTTTCTTTGCATGTTTACATAGTCATTCTCAGATATAATTTTCGCGCTTAGGCTATTTAATTTTGCTATTATTTTTCCCCAGCTGCTTATTTTCTAGACTCGTATACCTTGAACAGGAATACGCGTGTTATTAATTTTAGTATTTTAGTTCACCGCATTATTAACATTCTTTTACGCTATATAATTTGATTAATCCAGAGAAAGTGTTCTGCTTATTATGAAATTATTTCTTACGCATATTTAGACGTATTTATAGTTTCTTATTGCGCCTCTAGGAGAAAATTAGGTAATAATTAATTATGTATCTTATATAAATTGCGCATAATAATGCAAATTAGACGTCTAAACAGAATTAAATGTTTAATTATTTTATATCTGCGAACTCAGGTAAAGGGAAAATAATAACTTAATAAAATAGGAGTCGTGTTTCGGAATAAAGTAGTTTACGCTCGATAACTTTGAATCCGATGTAGCTTGAACGTTTACTGTAATTTATAATTCAAGAGATCTATTCCATTTAGCATTCTTTCGCAAATTCTAGAGCAAAATACTGAAGTCAATTGGTCATATATAAAGCAGTAAGAAATAATTTAGAAACAGTTACAGTTTAAATGAAATCCAGAAAAATAAGCCTTTCATAACCTTTCGGAAAATGTAAAGTAAAATAATATATGGATGGCTTGACTGAATTTTCTTTGCTATAACAGTGTTGTACTTCTATGTTTGTAAACGTTCCTACTTAAATGAGACAAGGAATAAAACTGCACAGCGGATGACTACAATAATGTAAAATGCGAGCGAAAAAGGAACAGTGATAAAAAAACTGAACAAAATATGTCTTTATATGTTTAATATACACTCATGTCCATAAATTAAGGATAATTCGGTGTCACGCAGAAATCGAACTCTAAAATAAATATATCACCTGTAAAATCACTGCACACATCTTCAAGAATCATATGCAAATTTCAGCAAGTAAGCAGATGTCACCGATGGTACGTCACAGTGACGAGAGTGTAAGAAAGTAATATATAAGGAATACAGGCAAAGAAGTAAAATTGTTCGCAGGCGCTTTATAAGCATTTCAGTGCAATAACCAAATAGTTATGACACAAAGGACGTATTTGGATGATTTTTTACATGATAGAATTATCGGCCGTCTGGAATGTGGGCATACCCAACTGGAAGTATCAGACAAACATGGAATTGCCATGAGTGTCATCTCCAGGCTTTGGCAACGATTCCAAGATGATGGTAATGTAAGTAGACGTTACAGCACAGGTCGCCCCAGAGTTACAACGCCGAATGAGGACCGGTATTTGGCAGTTACTGCCAAAAGAAACAGGCGGAGCACAGCCTCAGACCTGTCTCGTCAGCTCTCTTCAGCCACTGGTGCGACAGTTTCAAGGCAGACCGTGTACAGACGCTTAGGGCAGATTGGTCTATATGCTCGTAGATCTGTCAGATGCTTTCCACTTACTGCAACTCATTGTCGCCTGCGGTTAGCCTTGAGTAGAGAGCATGCATTATGGACACCGCAACAGTGGGCTTGTGTGATATTTTCCGACGAGTCCAGGTTTAGCTTGCAGTCTGATTCTCGCCGGACTTTCATATGGAGAGCTCCAGGTACCCGTTACCACCAAGAAAACATCATTGAACGACACCATTACGGTGCTGCAGGAGCGCTTGTTTGGGGTGGAATTATTCTGGGTTCCAGAACTGACCTGCAAGTTCAAATTGGAACCATGACAAGACAAATCTATTGGGACGTCATTCTGGAACAACATGTACGTTTCTTTCGGGACGCCATGGGCGCACAATTTGTGTTTATGGATGACAACGCCCGTCCTCACCGTGCAAACATCGTAAGCGAATGCCTTCAATCGGAGGATATCACCCGTATAGATTGGCCAGCATTCTCACCAGACTTGAATCCAGTAGAGCACGTGTGGGACATGCTTGGCCGACGAGTTACAGCCCGTCAACCTCCTCCTACATGTCTACTGGAACTTCGGAGAGCATTGCTTTTTCAGTGGTGTAATATCCCCCAAGATCAGATCGATAATGTTCTTTACCTTTTGTTTAATAAATAAGCTTTACAAATAAGTCAAATTTGTTTTGCTTCTAACTCTTCCTTTGCCTGATTTTGCATTTTCTTTAATTTATGGACATGAGTGTATTTTAATTTTAAAGCATATAGTTTGACTATTAAATTTAGCTATACTATACACCATCAATGAATGTTATGAGTTCCTTTTCGTGCTATTTACACAGTCCAGTCACATTATTGTGACCACCACGTACTTTCCATGTCAGAGTTAAATAACCAATCACAGAAGGCAGGTGGCAGCACAGTGCAGTTGAGCGTATATAAAGGGTGTGTGAGGGCTTTGGAAAACATTTCAATCGTTGGCGTAATGCAGAAACGAAGCGATTTATCCGACTTCCAAAAGGGCATGATCATTGGCTTTCGGGCCAAGGGTGGAAGCATTTCCTAAACGACTGAGTTTGTGAACTGTTCGCGTGCCACCGTGGTAAAAGTGTACCGTGCATGGCAAAATGGGACTGTCCAAAATCAGCGACGTGGCAAATGTGGTGCACCACGGGCCATAGATGACAGAGGCGAACGACGGTTGCGGAGATGCGTTCGGGCAGATAGACGGGCTACTACGTATATACTACTACGTTGAGCAACTGACCACCAAAATGAACCAAGTGGCTACCAAAAGTGTCTCCCAAAGCATTATTCAGCGAACATTGCTGCGTCTGGGCCTCCGAAGCAGACGCCTGGTTCGTGCACCTATGCTGACTGCTGTTCATCGACGGCGAAGGCTAGAATTTGCACGCCAGTACAGCAGCTGGACGTCCACTGAGTGGCGACAGGTTGCGTTTTCGGATGAATCGCGTTTTATGCTCCATCGGACAGATGGACGTTGGCGTATAAGGCGTGAAACCTCTGAAAGGAACCACCCTGCAACCATTGCCGGAACGGTCCAAGCTGGAGGCGGGAGCATTATGGTCTGGGGAATGTTTTCCTGGCATTCTCTAGGTTCACTGATCATTGTGGAAGGCACAATGGATCAATACAAGTACGCATCTGTCCTTGCGGACCATGTTCACCCCTACATGCGCATTGTTTTTCCTCAGGATGATGGCATCTTCCAGCAGGACAATGCGAGGTGCCATACAGCTGCCAGTGTACGTGCGTGGTTCGAAGAGCACCAGGATGAATTTACCGTCCTCCCCTGGCCAGCAAACTCACCTGACTTAAACCCAATCGAGCATCTGTGGGACCATCTCGATCGAGTTGTTCGCGCCATGGATCCTCAACCGCGTAATCTAGCGCAGCTGGCCACGGCATTAGAGTCGGCATGGCTCAACATCCCAGAGAACACCTTCAGGGACCTATGTGACTCTCTTCCTGCACGTCTCGCAGCAGTCCGCTCTGCGAAAGGTGGTTATTCTGGCTTTTGACAGATGGTCACATTAATGTGACTGGACTGTGTATAATTATTAGTTGGTAATATGTATACCATTGAGGAATAAAAGATAAAACTTCTGAGCAATTTTACGGCATTTTGAAAGCTTAAAGAAATAAAAATTACAGTCTCAGCACTGCTTAAAATAAAAACATTGTGAAATCTTGTAATCTTTGTTTAAAATTGCAGATTTAATAAGGTGATAATAATGATAATTCTTCTTCTCTACATGAGCAGAACTTGACGCAAATTCATTAGAATAATCATGCTCTTATCACACACTTCTCATATCGATCTTTGATCTAAAATCTCCAAAAACGTTGTTTATTGATCGGTATTTGTACACAGAAGATAAATAAATATCGCTAAGAAAGGTTTTTAGTTTTTAATTAGGTCTTCGCACTGGAACGATAAATTTATTTCCAAAAAACACTTCATGTAATGACATTAATACAATCTTTTAAAAAGAGAATATAACGGTATATGTCTAACAGAATTAAAAGGAATATCAAATATGTATTATAATATCCAAAAGTTTGCGTTAAAGCTACTAATTCTTGCCTACAAACAATTTACTCTTTAGTGATGTTCATTTTTCCTTTAGCTGTAAACCATCAGGGGTGGTCTAATATATTTGCTGAAATTTTTTTCGGTACTTGTGTTAGATGGTAGTTTGGACGATAACTCATAGACATTTAGAAAGTCGATGTGGTACTCTTTACCGAAGTACAACCTGGTAAAGATTCTTTTTAAAATTATATTAAGTAAGTGTTGAATTGCAAAAATATTTTTTTAGATTAAATAAATTTGCTAGTATTATAGCAGTAATCTGAGAAAGCCTGATCTACATTTCGGGCGAATTTTAATTATGAAATATTCTGTTAACTTTTCCTAAGTTAGTGTCGAAAGCAGAATCCATTTAGTTGGCAACTGATTTTCAATTCTAAAGCTATGAATTTTGTAGTATGTTTCCTACATGATTTTGCTGAATCTATTTGTTAAAATTGTTTTCGAATACAGTTGTGATATCAAGAATGGTAGCCTATTCTTAATTTTGGACTATTATTGTGCTGAGTAAAATGAAGCAGCTTCAACAATTTAAGAAATTCACAAGCGAAAAATGGTGTAGTACGTATTACAAAAAGTCGAATGACTTACTGATAGATTGGTATCTCAAAAATATATTTTGAATGATGCCATTTCGAATATAAAGTAATTTTAACAATGGAACATTAGCTATCTTAAACATTCAATAGCGACTTTCAGTAGCAATTTTTTCCATTATAAAGAGCAACACAGCTATCCAAAAAAGTAAAAATCATTATATTATATATTGGAATTATATCATATGCCATTATATTTTCATTTTTCTTAATTAGGAAACACTGAATCTTAAATTGAATCTAATTTCATAGAAAACTCTGGATATTTCGAGGACAAAACACATTTTTTTTCTTCATGAAGGAAACCGTTCTGCACAGCTACATTACATGACATATTCTCGACACATTTTACGTAGAATAGTTTTGTTCTTTGATGATATTCGCTGTCAAACCTTTCAAAATTTTTAGAAAGCTGTAAAAAAATTATTTTCAATATATCGTTATTATCTGCGGCGTAATCGATATCGACCCCCCCATAAGACGTTTATGTAATTATGTTATGTAATAACGTTTAAGGCGTTTATGTAATTATGTTATGTAATAACGTTTAAGGCGTTTATGTAATTATGTTATGTAAATCTTTTTCAAAGTATAGCTGAAATTTGATTAACCTTAAAATTCAAATTAGCGTTCTTCTTCCCCTGTTGTTAAAACTTATATTTTCACTGCACATTTTGTTTTATTAGAATAACGAATTCAAAGTCCAACTGTGTATAATTAGTTACTTTGTTTTCTGTTAGGCAGCAATAAGTGGCAAGCACCTAGTACATGTTGTCGTGACAGTTGAAGGAGACGTTTTATGATTAGACAGTACAGTTGTGATTGAGTTCTATGCTAAATGGGGAAACATTCATGACGAAACACTTGAAATATTACCATATGCGAAGGACGATGAAACGTTTTAATATGCTTCGCTATCTAAAGGAAAGAGGCATTTTAAGGCGGTATGTTACGAGATGAATTCGTTCTAGTAAGTTATCAACTGCAGTTGCCAAAATTTCACAAGTCAGTGAAAAGTTATTATTACTTAAATACCTTGAAAACCATTTAAATGGAACTATGGGGAGAAAATAATAGGATTGGATTTGATCCATAAACATTGCTCTGGAAAATGTCTGGTTGAAGGATTTTGATTCGGAATGGACATTACTGTCTGCAATCGATCTTTTAACATTACAATATTTTGCATATAACCTAGACTTAGTTACATCTGATTTTCGATTTTTCTCATCATTGGAAAGGCTTGACAAGCAATTTTCTTAAGATGAGAAAGTGAAATAAGGCACATCTTCGGTATTAAAGAGATCACTAATAGTAAGTCACGCATTGCTTATTTCATATTTCTGAATTGTTTATGATAAATTATAAACAGCATTTTATAATAGCAATATAAATGTAAAAAAAAATTTCAGAGTAAGAAAAATACAGGACACGTAAAGTCAAATCAGTCTGAACAAAATCTGAAAGCTTTCAGAATTTACATTACTCTCAAAGGAACGTTTTTTAACATTTTGTGGGTTACCATTATTTATTAAATTTCATGTTCTTCGCACTTAAACCATAAAATTCAGTTCAACAGCAGTATCGAAAATAATTTTAAAATGAGCATATCTTTAGAAATCCGATACACAGCCTCGAGCGCTGGAGATAAAAATGTTTTTTCCCCGCACAGTGGTTGCATTGCTCGCTTTGAAATCGTTGAGTTTGTTAATCAAATATTCGTTAAAGTTTTATAAAATATGAAATAGGTAATAAAGCAAATTCCAAATTTGGGCTTTCTGATGTCCATATTCGGATGGAAGCGTTCAATATAAATGCGAGAAACATATATACATTTATGCAGATTCTTCATTATTTAATCCCTTTAAATATAATACAGGGCTCTAATATTTTGTGGCAACAATTCGAAAACTTAATCGACATTTATAGTGAACCAACCCAAAAAGCCAAAACGAAATAAATAGTCCTTCAGGGCAAATTGCCCCTTTGGCTGAAAAGAATCCATTTTCATTCATCGTGCGTACTTTCAATAGTATTTTTTTTCCTTCTTTGTTAAATGATCATCAAGTATTATTAATATAGGTAATGCGCACTAGAGTAGCAACCGCTCACTCGAAGTTATATATTTGTAATCGTATGAACCTTTTAGCTACTGACATTAACACCGCCTTTTTATTAACAGATTAGTTGAAAAATTGCGTTGTAAATTTCTCAGTCAAATATTAAAATATGATAAAATGTTTTACAGTTTTCATGAATGTTTACTTTTCATGAAAGCAATTTTTATAGGCCTTTTACTGTATTTATTCCCTTCCTTTTGATGACACATCAGCGTACTGGCATTCTTCAATATTTGTTTTCAGACCAGAAAATAAAGTATAGGGCTTTATTCCGAAGCCGGTGCTGGCATGTTATGGAAGCCATCGAGAGAAATTTTGTTCAGGCGCAGGTGGTGTAGCGGAAACCTTCTGAAGATAAATGCTTTCTGCTACCCGTTTGTGAAGATCTGCCCCAGTGAAAGGGCATTTAGGGGACTGTTTGAACATCTTCCTGTGTCAGTAAATGGTTGGAACTCCCAAATAGAGAATATTTATTTATTTATTTTAAGATGCATTTCTTTCTAAGCAGAAGGCAACCTTTATCATTTATTATTAATAATCTTGATTTTTAATGAAAAATAATAGGAAGCATAAAACTGGAATTTTAACTATAATATGAAGCATAAAATACGGAAAATTCCTTGGATTTTTATCGCTATCTAGGCAAGGATTAATCGATGGGCATTGCTGACAGTTAAAAGAAATAATTCCTTAAGTTTTAAAACTTTTGCCATTTTCTACCTGAACTTCTTAATAATCTGTTACATTAAATATTACAATGAATATTATTGTGGTGTACATATCGTTTCAATTTTAGTATATGTACTGCCGAAGGAAGTAGATAATGATGCAAATAATTATATAAATCATTAGATCAAGGAGTTTGGAAATGGATAATGAAAATGTTTAAAATTATTAGAAGCAAAGCTTTACAATTATTAGGGAAAAAAGGCAAGTTTCTCTCTTATTGCCAACATTTACGCTATATGATTGCATTATATGATAAAATATTCGGAAATTCATTTGTTTAGTCAACCTGGTTACAGCATAACAAACACGGTTCATACGAAACGTACTCTGTGTATGTATAGCAAATGCTAGAAAAAATAAATCTTTTCAATTTAAACATCAGTCAACACATATATTGGCCCTACAACTCATCTAAAAGTAATTGGCAACTCATAATCAAATTATTAGAATTAAAAATTAATTAATTAATTTAGAATTAACATTGCATTGAAATTTGTAAAATTTTTGGATTGTATTACATTTTTTCATGTATTTAGATGCTTGCAATTTATGTACTTATGCTTTCTGAATTGTAATGATATTGCAAATTAGCTCGTAGCAATAATTTATCGTTTTGTTTTGTTTGCAACTGAATTTAGATAATTTAAAATTTTAATTTGCTTTATATGAATGAGATAATAATATTGTATTTGTTACATTCGTATTTCATTCCTTGCAGCATTGGTGCAAGAGAATTATTTAATTTTATTTAACTTTACTAATTAGTTCCTGATGAAACAATATGTGTGTGTGTGTGTGTAAATACGCTGAAGCAATCAGCAACACAGCTTCAGGCTGTAACTGTAAAGGTGGCTTCACGGCAACACTAAACTTCTAATAAACACCGTGGAACAATCACCAACACACTGTCAAGCTATATTGTAAAGGTAGCTTCACGGCAAAGCACTATCTCGATCGCTTTCCGTTCACAAAACTCTCGCGTTACTTAGCACTCACAGTAAGCAGCTATTCTCGCAATCCTCACAACTAATCACACTACTGGCTCTCAGAAACGCAAGGGTTTATATAGCTTTTTCTTAGGTTCCACAGGTTTTGAGAAATATCTCGACAGGAAGTTATTCTAGAAGCTTCCCGATTTTTGGACCATGGGATATCGCCGATTTTGTCGCCAAATGGGCGATAAAGTCGCCAATCTGGCAACCCTACCTTACACTATTTTATGGTAACCCTAATGCTATGCCGGAAAGCTTACATACAGGCGCTACCGCCGAATTTTTCGTAACAATATTTTATATATCACTTGAAAGTGATTCGAGGTGTGTATGCATGAGATGTGTAGCGACAGAAATGAGACAGATACATAGATAGGAACAGCAATATTTATTGATTGAAATGCATACGATGTTTGTTAAAAAAATCACCCATTGCGTTAAGGCAGTCGTCCCATTGTTTGGAAAGGATGCGAATTCCGTCCGCGAAGAACGATACCAGTTGATCATGGAACCAGTTCATACCTGCAGCTGTTACGTCCTCGTCGGACTGAAAGCGTTTTACTATGGCCATAGTATGGAGCTAACCTATCATAATGTACAATCTTAGGTTTGGAATTGGGAGACTTACGGATCCGTATTACGAAGTCATTCAGTCTGTTGAGGACTGTGTAGGGACCTTCCCAATGCGATTGCAGTTTGGGAGAAATGCCCTTACGACGGCTCGGATTCCACAGCCAAACCTACTCGTTTTCCTGGAACTAATGTTCGGTCGCATTTGCGTCGTACCTCTTCTTCATCCTGTCCGTCGAGATGTTAATTCGCTCTCGAGCAAACCTGTGCATCGTTTCCAACCGGGCTTGGAGATCTTGAACGTACTCCTCAGGAGAGGTATGTAAATCCGGAGGACGGCCGAAAAGCAGGTCACTCGGAAGACGGAGATCACAACCGAAGAGCATTTGAGAAGGGGAATAGCCGGTACTCTCGTGGACGGCACTACGGTAAGCAAGCAGGAACAGGGGCAGCTTACGATCCCAGTCTTCTTGGTTCTTGGAAACCACAAGCGATAGATGGTTCAAGATTGTGCGGTTAAATCTCTCCACCATGCCGTCAGACTGCGGATGTAACGTGGTGGTCTGTGTTTTCTTTATTTCCAATAAGTCGCACAGTCCTTTGAACACAGCCGAAGTGAAGTTCCTGCCTTGGTCGGTATGAATCTGGAGGGGAGTTCCAAATCTAGATACCCAGTTCTGCAACAGGACTTCAGCCGTAGTGACAGCCTCTTGGTCTGGAATTGGATATGCTTCAGGCCACTTCGTAAAATAATCCATGACAACTAGAATGTATCTGTTGCCATCTTTAGTCCATGGCAGAGGTCCCAGTATATCAAGGGCAATTCGCTCGAAAGGCGCTCCAACGTTGTATCGCTGCAGTCTTCCGCGACAGCGTTCCTTCGGTCCTTTCTTGGCTGCGCAGGCATCGCAAGACCGGCACCATTTCTCAACGTCGTTTCTTGCGGAACTCCAAAAGAAGCGCTCTCGAACTTTGTTTAATGTCTTCATATAGCCGAAATGCCCTCCTGTTGGGCTGCTGTGTATTTCTTTCAGGACATCAGGTATTCGGTTTTGAGGAAGCAGCAGCTGCCATCTTTTATTAGTTCCATCGTCGCTTTCCCACAGTCGATATAAGACTCTATTTCGTAGTGAAGTGAGTCCCAGAGAGCCCACTACCTTTTAGTCATAGGACTGAAGATGGAAACGTCCTGCCACTTGGGTTTCGTAGCCGATGATTTCTTCAGCTCTATTATTGGCTCAATGTTAGGATCCGCCAACTGGTCTTCTCTAACTTTTTCATGACTCCACGGATCTGGCTCCGATGCTGTTGAAGATGTTACTTGTCGGATGCTAGGATTCGCCAAACCGTACTTAGCTTCTGCTCTTGAACAATACCCGGGTCAAATACTTTTCCACTGCAGTTCTCGGGTGCATTTCTGTTTTTCATATCACAGTCTGAAGATTCAGTACTTTCAGACTTTTCGTGCACAGGATGATCTGAAACAGTTCGTTCATCACTCTGTAGTTTATTCGCATTGTGTGTGCAGTTCACCTTGGTAATTTTAGTAGTTGCTACATGGTTATTTTCCTCCGTTTCCTGGGAACCAATTCCGAAGTTTGCACCAGGGTCATGAATACAATCCGATCCTTTACAAACAGATGTATCCTGGTTTAGAATCGAGTCCATGTCTACACAATCTTCATTATAAGACACACATACAGTTTGCGAAGTAGGTAAATTTTCTTGCAATACTGGATCACTCTGCGTAAGCTGTACATCAGCTTCTTCCATCTCAGAGTCACATGAGTTTTCAGATGGTTCAATACTTGCTAACTGCGACTTCGTAACTTCACTATCAGTTTCTATGATCTCGACAGTCGCATTTTCATTTTCTTCTGTCTCTACTTCAAGCACTTGAGAATCAAAAGCTTCCTTCCCGTCTTTTATTTCTTCATGCTTTCCTTCTTTTCCTCTAAGCCCGTTAGATGTTTCATTCATCATTTCTTGATTTTTCTCAGGCAGTTCATTAGCTACTTCCTTCTTTTCTTCATCCTCTGATTCTTCAGATGCCACTTTGATTTCCGCATCTTCTTTTATGGCTCCAGTTTGTTCTGCAAGCTCGACTTTCATCTGTTGGAGTTGTTCTCGCGCCTTTTCTCGGCCGGCTTTCATCACAGCTGTCATCTCTTCATATCCAGCTTTTATCTCATTATATCCGGCTTTTATCTCATTATATCTGGCTTTTATCTCGTCTTGTCCGGCTTTCAGAGCTGCTAACATGTCCATCAAAGCTTTCGTTTCCTCCGCCATTGCTTTCTCCTGTATACGGGTGACTGGCAATCACTCTCAAATCCCACTTCTGACACCAGTTGTTGCGTTATACGGGTTCGTGGATTTGAGAGTATCGGATGAAAACACGATGCAGAGCAATAAAAAGCACAATTTATTTACAAGAATTACTATTTACAGCACAGTTCCAAAATTACCTTTAAAAGCGTCGAAAATCTACAATAAATACGCTGAAGCAATCAGCAACACAGCTTCAGGCTGTAACTGTAAAGGTGGCTTCACGGCAACACTAAACTTCTAATAAACACCGTGGAACAATAACCAATACACTGTCAAGCTATATTGTAAAGGTAGCTTCACGGCAAAGCACTATCTCGATCGCTTTCCGTTTACAAAACTCTCGCGTAGCTTAGCACTCACAGTAAGGAGCTATTCTCACACTTCTCACAACTAATCACACTGCCGGCTCTCAGAAACGCAAGGGTTTATATAGCTTTTCCTTAGGTTCCACAGGTTTTGAGAAATATCTCGACAGGAAGTTATTCTAGAAGCTTCCCGATTGGACCATGGGATATCGCCGATTTGGTCGCCAAATGGGCGATAAAGTCGCCAATCTGGCAATCCTACCATACACTATTTTATAGCAACCCTAGTGCTATGCCGGAAAGCTTACATACAGGCGCAACCGCCGAATTTTTTCGCAACAATACCAAGGTACGCGCCATTTTTAATCAGACTGCTGCCCGCCAACGCTGCTGTTAGAACTTTCGCTGCTTTGTTTATCTTTTTCTTCTTTGTTTCAATAAGTTTAAATTTAATATTTATTTAATTTGAATCACTATTGGATATGTAAATTGGAATTCTTCGTCAAAAAGAAAAATGATCTGCCGTTTTATTAAATAAAGATACGGAGATTTAAGTTCTTCGGTGTCATCTTTCCTCTACCTTCCACTTTGCAACGAAAACACTAGGACCCTGATGTGACCTGATTGTCCAACTTCGTCATTCCTGTACTCATCGTTAAAATATCACACACACACACACACACATATATATACATCATCGTAAAAAGGCTAGCTAACCAAATGTCGTATTCTGATTTCCCATTGTAGTTGCCTTTAGTGCGTAGCAGCAAATTAAACAGCCATATTCCTTATTCCAACATTAGATTATAGCATATAAACTATTTTTATGAATGAATTAGGGTATAACAATCAATTGCAATAACACAAATAATGCAACGAGAAGTTGTCTGGGTATGTTTTAAAATCATGTCAGTATGCAAAATGGCAAAGGAAGGGATTTTGACATATGAAGGAACATAATGTATACAAAACACACACACGCACAACACACGTTATGCACACGTTACACACACATACATGTTTAAATTCAAGCTTCTAAGTTCTTACATGTATGATATTAAAAAAAGACGGAATTTTAATTAATTGAAAAAAAATTTTTTTGGGATGGGGGAGGTAGAAGAATACGAGAAGTATTTTGCCGCAGTCATTTATATTGAAAAAAGTTAAATCAGTATGCGGAATTCTCTTATGAAATTCATGCCGCCTAGTAGGAAAAAAAAAGATTTGAAATAACTAATGGTAAAATTTTTAAGAAACTAGGTTTCAAATCGTGAAGAAAGACTTCGTTTCTATGGAAACAAATGCGGCAGCTAATAAGATTATGTATTTAATTTCCTTTGCAGCTCTATTTAGTTAAAAAAGAAAAATGAAGTGTTAAATTACCTACAAAATTAAATTTTTTTCATTCAGTCACAAAAAAAAACAAATTAAGAGGTTAGCAAGTAGTTAGTGAACTAAAATTTTAGTTAATAAGAAGATTCTTTTAAAATATCTTATGATGCTTTTGTTTTGGAAGGAGAAAAAACATCTTTTTCTCAGTGTCTGTTTTCAAAATTAGTATGTGTATTATTATATAAAAGTGCTAAATTGATACAAACTTTAAATAAACATAGAACTGGTATTCATATTACTAGAAATCCTTGCGAAGGCTCTTGTATTTTTTTAATTAATAATTATTGAATTTCTCGATTTCAGAATAAAAACTTGAATGAACTAAGAGAATTTTCAAATTTAAGCGTATATTTTTGCCGGAATTCTTTATTACAGTTTCAAGCATTCTGTGTTGATTCTTTTTACATGTTCACCTTTATAAAAATCTGACGTGTACATCACATGACTTCCTTGTACGAAATATTAAATTACACGCATTTTGCATTTCATCCACTGTTTGGATTGAATTAAATCTACTTCGTCGACAGCGTATAAACCACAATAGAATAAATGCAATCTTTAAAATTCACTCTATTTGTTTACCATAGCGACATTCTGGCGCTACGTTCACTTAACAGCATTACATTTCATTTATTTTGTAACTCAGAATGCATAAAAATTATATAATCTGAAGAATTATATAATCCTTGCCACATGTTCTATTCAAATACTATGATAAATCTAAAACGACGTATAAAAGAAATTAAACAAACAAACAAAGAAAGAAAGGAACAGTTTTTCACAGACGATTCACTGTTTCTCATTCAATTAATTCAGATCTCACTTCGTTACAAGGCAAAATACATAAAAATTCAAAATATCTCTATTACAAATTACGAAGCAAATCTTAAACACTTGTTTCCTCGAATAAATTCAAAAATGGATAAGCATGATTTAATTTACAATAATAAAAGAAGGCGTTATCTTTGTTGTTGCGAAGATTAGTTTCTCTAGATTGGCAACAAATCCACTATTCACCTATGTTTCAAATGTAAACAAATATGGTTGCCATATGAAAATGATTAGGCTTAGCCGCACTTAAACAACTTTCAAATTGTTGATAGTTCTACAAATCTAGCGTGCAGATTTACTAAAGGCATAAAACTATTAACCGGAAAATAAGAGCAACATAATTCAATTATTTTTAAAGCAAAAAAATGCGCAATTTACCAACATATAAGAATAAAAAATCTGGGCTCACTGAGCCGAGTAACAGAGGGGATATATATATACATATATTTATATACGCCTGGTGCAGCCGATTGCAACCAAAATATCAAGTGCATATTTACGTGTTATGACAATCCTATATACAAAATTTTAACATTCTGAGGGTACTCGTTGTTGAGTTATGCGAGATACATGCATACATACGCACGCACAGACGTCACGAAAAGGTCTCTTTAGAATCCATTTTAAATCAGTTTTATAATTTTTGGGGGGCAAAAAGAGGTTTTCCTTTATTTTGTCCTTAGGTACAGATGCCACGCAAAAACATCGTTAAATTGCATTCGATAGCGGCCAAAATGTATATTGAACGTTGAAATATGATACCCGAAAATCTTTGCGATTTCGATATTTCCTTTTTACTTCGTACAAGTAAAAACGAAGCTCATAGAATCAGGTAACAGAGTAGAAATATATATATATATATATATATATATGCACAACTGTATGTTATAGCTGGAGGAGTATAATCGTCCTGTAAGATGAACTGCACTTTGGAAAAAGCGAACATAGGGCTCCAAGACCTCATCCCTATACTTCACACCAGTCACAGAGCCTCTGCAAAAGAGGTGTGCGGACATCCAACTTGATGCCTGCCCAGACCATTCACCACCACTGCCATAATTGTTGATTTCGAGGACATTGGAGTGTAGGTAGCAGGTTCTTGGCTCTCTCTATATGAAATTACGGCGAGAATCGATGTTTAGGCTAAAACAGGATTCGTCGGTGAGCAGAACGGTCGCCCATTGCCCGTACTCCAATCACTATGCCACCTGCACCATGCTAATCTGATTCTCCTGTCCGTAGACGTGAGCGGGACACAAACAGCCGGTCTTCTGACAAAAAATCCTCTCTCATTCAGTCTTTTGGAAGCAATCACCGTTGTTACACAGGTTCCTGTGGGTGCATACAGGTCCCGAGAGAGCAGAGAAGCTGTAGCCCCTCTGTTACGCCTCGCTAAACTAGACAAATAGAGATCTTCTCTGGCCGTCGTGGCTCTTGGACGACCTTGCCCAGGCTTTCTCTCGATGGATTCATTATCCTGGAACTGTTTCCATAGGTTACACACGA
>KK117106.1:4383-22182 GCA_000611955.2 Stegodyphus mimosarum | reverse complement strand
CATCCTTAGATCGGCATAGATTTTGAATATAAGTCTATCGATTTCGAACACGATCGTACACAAATTCCTCTTCTTCAAAAGAAAGAAGGGAAAAAAATCTTTCATAAGTTGAAATTAAGCTCGTCTCATGTTTCGAAGGATTAACGTTAGTGATAATAACTACAGGATTAGAAACTTTGAAGATTATCAGACTGCGCTATACAACTCGGGTATTTTGGATATTCAGAAGAAAGAACTTATATATGGCGTTTTCGTGGTTTTGAAGAAAAGTGATATAAGCCTGATCGTGGTTGAAACCGATAACAGTTTTATTTTAATCGGTGCCAATCTAAGTTCACTTCTTAGCCTAATTTTGAAAGATCTTTTACGACGTGAAATAGGAACAATTGTTTATTTCTTCGCAAATGAAAACAACATCTGTTTTCGAGCGATAACCTCTTTCTGAAGTGGTCAGTTAAGAAACTACTAATTAGTGAAATGCTATTATATTCAAAAGTGTGAAAATTCTTTATTTTACACTATTTAAAAATGTCAAAATGTGTTTATAGATGTTAGAAACATATTTTATAAATTATACTATTAGTTCCAGCATTAAAGAAATTTAAATTAAAATGTAAGCGATATTCTGTTATCAAATATCAGTAAAATCATTGTATGAAAGTAGCGACATATAGAGAGCAATATTACTTTCAATAGCATTGCTATCATTCACAAATACCAAATATTCTTAAAATATATACATTGGTTGAAATGGCTTCCTTTTATACATTGTTGAGTAACGCCTTGTTAATGTTTGTGTGGAGAAAGAAAGATGTTACGCTGAATTAAATGGAACTGATTCCTTTATTTCATTTATGCTAATTCGATGTTTGACAGGAAACGATTTCGCTTTGCAGCACGAAAAACGTTACACTTGCTTTCAGGTATAAAAATGTTATAATCGCATCCTCTGTGTGCCCCCAAGAACATCATGGCAAAAAGTTTGCTTACGAAAAAATTACCATGAAAACACATCCTGTATAAGAAGAACACATCCTGTATAAGATATCGTGGTTAAAAAAAAAAAAATAAGATTTCAGATTTTAACGGTCGCCCAAAAGGGTTTGTAAAGGTTTTTTACGCTCTCGTTGAGCTCGCAGTCTACCAATCTGCTGTTACATACACTCCAACTTAACACATTTTTTTTTCATTTTAGCTTTATTATTAAGCATTATTTTCTTCGCACTTAAGCCATATACACTTCAACAGCAAAATTTCAAAAGTTTTAAAAGCAGCATAGCAACCAGTATACGTTTAGAATTCTGATTCCGCAATAAGTGTTGGCATAAATTTTTGTGCTTTTTTTTTTTAGTCTTTTCTTAGTCCATCATATAAATGTTCACTTGTCTTATTAAGATGGCTTTACAGAACTCTTTAGTCCAAAAGGGCTTCTTTGTCCCTGAAGGACTATTGTTTTCCTTTTGCGATTTTGCGTTCGAAACATTAAAAGTCTGAACTTTTCAAACTGTTGCCACGAAATCTTGCAGCGCTGTATTATATTTAAAAAAATTAAATAATGAAGAATCTGCATAAATGTATGTATATTTCTCCAATTGTGATAAAACAACGGTACCTAGAGCCATCCAATTTTGAATAACGTACGTTTTCAGCCAAATATGCGCATCTGGAAGCCCAAATTTGGAATTTGTTTTATTATCTATTTCATAGTCTGTAAAACTTTAACGGATTTTTCATAAACAAACTCAAACGATTTAAAAGCGAGCAATGGCAACATTCTACGGGAAAAAAAACCTCTTTATCTAATGCGCACGAAACTGTCAATCGGAAATTCTAAAGATATACTCATTTTAAAATTATTTTGCGATATTGTTGTTGAATTGAATTTTATGCTTTAAGTGCGAAGAACATGATATTTAATGAATAAAGGTCATACAAAACGTTAAAAAGCACCCCTTTGGATGTAATTTAAAATCTGAAACTATTTCAGAATTTTTTCTCTTTTATTAGTAACCTTTTGTGTGTTTACTTCACTTCTTAAATATCACGTTCTTGAAGCTTAAACCACATGAAATTCGATTCAACGGCAAACAGTGTTGCCGCTGCTCGCTTTGAAATCGTGGAGTTTATTAACCAAAGATTCTTTAAAATTTTACAAAATATGAAAGAGATAATGAAACAAAATCGAAATGCTAAATTCGGGTTTCCAGGTGCTCATATTCGGGTGGAGGACTGCATAATTCAAAATTGGATGTCTCTAGGTACCGATGTTTTTTCACAATGCGAGAAACATGCATACATTCATTCAGATCCTTCATCATTTAATTTCCTTAAATATAATGCAAGGCGATAATATTTGGTGGCAACCATTTGAAAAGATTCAAAACCATCCAAGATTTTTAGGGATTCGACGCAAAATGCCATTTCTATGCTAATAGCTACTGTGATCTAAAATGAGTATATTAGAGTACAAGATGCCGTTCTAGAAAATAAAGTCGCAGTAAAATTTCGAAATTTAAGAATATCAAAAAAGAAAAAAATCTGAAATGTTTCAGATTTTACATTACGCCCAAAGGGGCTTTTTTTTTAATGTTTTGTGTGTACCTTTATTTATTAAATATCATGTTCTTCGCATTTAAATCATAAAATTCAATTCAGCAATATCGCAAAATAATTTTAAACGAGCACATCTTTAGAATTTCCGACACATAGTCTCGCGCCCTGGAGATAATTTTTTTTTATTATTTTTCGTCCAGTGTTGCCATTCCTCGCTTTGAAACCGCTGAGTTTGTTAACCAAAATTTCTTTAATGTCTGATAAAATATGAAATATATAATGAAACAAATTCTAAATTAGGTCTTCCAGATGCCCATATTCGGTGGAGGATTAGGTTATTCAAAATTTGATGGCTCTAGGTACTGTTGTTTTATCACAATGCCAGAAACGTACATATGAATGAAATTATGAAGATTCTTCATTATTTAATTTCTTTAAGTATACTACAGGGCTGTAATATTTGCTGGCAACAGTTTGAAAAGTGAATCGACGCAAAAATGCCAAAACGAAATTAATAGCCCTTCTGGGCCAACGCTCTTTGCGCTAAAAACGTCTGCAGCTACAAAAGATAGACTAGCGCCAACAGCATCACAGAAATACGCATTTTATGCGGCTAAGATGATTAAAAGTCATATTTTGTAAATCAAGAATATATTGAAGTGCAATACTATTATTTCGATTATTTTAATAGATACGGAAAATAAAAATTGCAGTTTTCCCGCTATGAATTTTAGATATTGTTTAACAGGCAGCTCGAAATTATTTACGAATATCTTTTGATTTCTCTATTTATTTGTAGTATACATCAAGAGCTTTAATCTATAGTTTACATATTTCAGTCCAGCTTATTGGTAAATTTATGAGCAGTTATAGAGGATATTCTGGTTCCGTTTGTCATCCAAAAGTTATTGCTTAGCGACATTTTTCATCCTGGTGTTTTATCCATAATATTTTCTCCTGTAACTAGTGATTGTTTTCATCAATAATGCCACGGTGTTTCTTCTAGTAATCACCATTTCCCTGTTCTACATACATTTGCCAGAAAGGCAAATTTTTAAAATTTTATATTAAGTTTCCATGTAAAGATATAACAATGTAGAGAGGAGTTCGTTAAAGCTTATCTTTGCTACATCACAAGCGGTTATCAGTCTGAAGATCCAGCTCTAGCATTCGCTTTCAGTGAACGTTAGCATTAGCTCTAGTTTTTCCAAAAAGGGTACAACCCTACTAAAGATCTAATAGACAAAATATATATCGGCAGGGATAAACACTGTTTTCGAACCACCACCTCCAAATTAACTTGGGACCTTTTATTTTTCCAAAAATAAAGTTCCGTCTCAAATGAGAGGTTGCCAAAAGGTCATTACAAATCAGTAATTAAGTAACGTCGGTGGCTTCCAATGCCTATCCGGCGTTAAAAACAAGAAGCGGCCGCTCGATTTATGGTGCAAGGGTTGATCTTTGAACAAAACCCAGAATGTCTGGAGACTTGTACAGGGCACCTGCCCCTGGGATCACAAGCGTGACCGTGGGGTAAGGGAGCCGGAGGGGATCCCGGGAGCCGTCGTGATCTCGTGAGTCCGGGGTCGCTCTTTTTTTTTGACCTCGAACTATCGAATCGTGAGGAACGGTCCCGAAATCAACCACGAATCGAAAATAAACTTCTTTTTTACGGTTGCTCTCGATTTTTTTAATCTGTTGGAACTGTCAGAAAAAAGGAAGGTGATTTTTCTTTCGCTTAATTTACAGGGGGTAGGGCAGGGATCCGACTTAAGAAAATTGAGAGTTTGAGTAGCCGATTAAAGGTAAGTAGATGGACGAAATATACCGTGATCGTAAACAGATATAGCTGGTTGCAATAGCAGAGGGGCAAGTTTATTTCCAGTCGGAGGGAGGATACGGTGCCTTTTGTAATGGCACTCGTAATTACAGGCAATAAAAATCATTGCAATTGGAGCCAGAGTGAGAAAGAAAACAATTATGTGATAGATTGATGGGCAAGAACAGTAAACTAATACAGTATTTTTTGCAGAAGAATGCAAGATACTTGTACAGAAGTGCTTAGCTGGTATTTAGAATATGTTAGATAAGAAATACTCAGGAATTTTTCCACACACCTCAGAAATAGGAGCGTGAGAATTACCAGTGGAACACTACAGGGAAAACGCTCGCGGTAAATAGTAAACAACTACTCGGTGATTCAGGGATTAATTATATCTCATTTAATCGCGGGTCGTTTCCCAAGTGAAATCCGGTATAATCGATGAGTTTGCGGGAAATAATATTTAATCAATGAGCTCATACTTAAGCATTTGCATTTTTAATAGCTTTTTTTCTCATTGTTTCATTTTTTAGGCTGTGTATTTATAATCAAAACTTCAGAACACTATGCAATAAATAATAAATGAATTTTGAAAAATCAGTCAAGAATATGTTTCTTTTTAAATTTCTTTTGTTTATTTATTCACCTTGTTATTTTAATGCTTAACTCTTCTTAAAAATATTCACCCAGCATTACTTCGCTAACAATTACTTCTTGAATGTTCGCGAGCTATCTCCTTGACTGCAGTAAACTTGGAGACTAAATTTTGAAAAGTTTCATGAAAAGAGTTTATCGATTTCGCCACGAATTTTTTTCAGGCAACAGCGATGAGAAAGGAAATCCGCCGCCTTTCATATGTTAAACATTGGAACTTCATGCATTTCTATACTTTATTGTATAGAGACTTTAGCGTACTATAAATTTTAGATCGAAAAACATGGAAAATCAATTGCGCCCTCGCCACACAGTAGCAAGCGAACATATGACATAAGGGGAATACCATAACGATATTAATAGGTAAAACATTTTGGAGTATTCCGCTAAATTAAAGACATTACTAATGCCTAAAATGATTACTGTTGTTTTATTAAAAAAATTAACATCCATGCACGGCCTATTAAATTACACACATTTTTTGTTGCACTTTACTTAAACTTATTTCCTAGAATTATTCTAACTTAATTAACAGATCCCTCAAGGTAAGTTGTAAGTGACATCAAAAATGGCAAATTTTGAAATTAAATATCCCGGTATATTTGCCGCTGGGAAGTCAAACTTATAATTTTATTTTTTATTATTTTACAATTTATAAAACTACCCAAATACAAATATACGAACGGAAGACCGCACCAAAAGTTAGATTTCGTTATTAGTCCAAAAATATTAACCCAGAAGGGCTATTAGTCTCGAAATTGCACTTTGCGTAAAATCACTAAACGGCTGTATCACTTTTCAAGTTGTTGCCACCATATTATATTTAATGAAATTAAATAATAAAGAATCTGCATGAATGTATGTAGTTTCTCGCATTGTGGGAAAAAATACCTAGAGAAATCAAATTTTGAATAACGTAGTCCTCCACCCGAGTATGGGTACCTGCAAGCCCGAACTTTTGATTAGGAAACTCAAAGCGAGCAATGGTAACATACTGCACGGAATGTCTATCTGAAATTCTAAAGATATGCTGTTTTTAAATATTTTCAGTCCAGATGATAGCCTCATGACTGCGATCCCATGATTGAGAAAATAAAGAGAGAGTACGGACTTTTACGCCGCATTAGACGGTAGATATATCTCTATATATTGTAAAAAGATTCTTTAAGAAAAAGGCAATAAGTGGAGTTTAAATGCATATTTACTGTTTCTTTCTTGTGAAGATTATACGTCTCAAATAAAGTCGCACCCTAAGGTAGAACAAGTATTCATGGGACAATATTGAAAGCATTATAAGGAAAATAAAAATAAAAATTCAAATAAAAATAATAAATACTGAACTCCTCAGTTCAACGCTTCAAACAGAACTTATCAAGGGAAAAGTGTTTTGAAGCCTTTGCATCGAGTTGATCAATGAATTCCGAATACAGGTTTGGTTACTCTGAGACATTTGAGATTCAGGAACGTAAAATTCGAAAGATATTTTCAATTTATTGACTATCGCTTAGAGACTCTCAAATGCCCAGATCTTTTCCCGACCGCATTCGCAACTCTTAAATAGGAATATTAAAACTTAAACACAGATACTGAAAAACAAAATAAGATTCAAATTCAATTTTTTTTTTTTTTTTACATACAAAAAGTCTATCAAATATTTAAAGATTTTTTACACACAAAAGTGTGTGTGTGTGTGTGTAATGAAAAAGAGAAAAAAAAGTAGCATTGTTTGATGGCGTACTACTTAGTAGATCCATATTGAAGAGGAAGAATTCTGATTGCGTAGAATGCTAAAATGTTGAATCCCTAACGAGTAGGAAAGCTGGAAGCCGGGGAAGATTAAATATTCATTTTTAATTCAATTTTTAATTAATTTAATTGACTTTTGTTGCCAGAATTCACTTGGAACACTAATCGTGTCTATTTCCAAAATATTTACATTTTTGATATTATTGTGATAGGAAGAGAGCATAGCGAGATAGCGTCCAAGCAGCAATAGATGTAGAAACGAAGTGCGCAATTATCCAGTATGGAAGCTTATAAGGTATTTCTCCCGCTTCTTCGCATGCCTTCGTGGTGTAGTGGTCTGCATGCTCGACGCGTAATCGAGAGGTCCATCGTTCGATTCCCGGCGAAGGCGTTGCACATTTTTCATGTCTGCTGCATCCAAATAACCTAATGTCTCTACAAGCTGACAAAGAGAGGTTTTTGGTTTAGGTTAGAAAGGTTTCAGTTTTCAAAAGTTTGAGTTCAAATTACTAATTAGTACGTTATGAAAGCCATGTGACATAGATTTCAGTCCAGAAAAGTTATTACTACTTTGTCAGGACTGAGTGTTCGGTGTATATTCTTGGCGAACATATTCGTGCAATACTTTAAGTCCTGATCTTGAACAGGGAGCTGAATGCAGCTATGTTTTGTGGTGTGGTTAAGTGGTAGAAGAACTGCACTTAAGAAGGATTTAAAAGCCTCTTTTATTAAACCACAATTATATATAGCCACTTCCCAACTCGGGAGGGATACAGAAAATAATGACCGCACTTGGAACTGAACAATCAAATTATTTAAACTAAAATAGAAATTAAGTAGTCGTTGCTCACAGAGCTATGAACGCAAGGTTGGCCTCTATGCTAGATGGTGCGTAGCAAGATTTAACTAATACTAACGCACTTAGAATTACTTCAGTAAGTAATTGAGTAACAGCGCTAAGGCTTAGAATTTAAATACTAGCTGGTCAGGCGAACGTCGAACAGAGTAACAGTGGTCTGAGACTAAAAGCTCTCGCACCTGAGAGGTTCCTACCTACCGTTTAAATAGAAACTTGGCTCCACTTCAAATTAGCATAAAGCTGAAACGCGCGCTTATTCTAACGGGAAGTTGAAATAAGAACAGATGGAAAAAGGCAAATTAAAATAAAACTTTGTTAGTTTAACTAAAACCTTACAACTTTTATGAAAACAGAGAAGAAGCATTTAATTTGAGTAGAAAAGAGAATTAAGAATTAAGAGGTTATTACTAAATTAAATTAAAAAGCTGATTTACATATCTTTTGTCATATATTTGCTCGGTACTGTCGATTGCTATAAAAAGGGGAGGAGTGCAGCTATATGTTACAGCATACCCATATACAAAATTTCTAAGTTATACAATTAATCGTTTTTGAGTTATGTGAGACATACGTACATAAGTACGTACGTAGCGATGTCACGAAAAATCCCCTTTGAATCCATTTTAAATCCATTCTATATTCCGTTTTGTAAAAAAGAGTCCTTTATTCTATCCATACGTACTTACGTCAAAATAGTCAAAATGCATTCAGAAACGGTCAAAATGTGTACTTCTGTTGAAGTAGCCGTTTTGAACAAAATTTTTCGTGAAAACAGTTCTTCCTTTATTCATACAAGGAACGCTGAAATTTTGTATATGAGACTGCTGTAACATCCAATTGTGCACCAGCCTTTTTCATTGCAATCGGCAGGACCTAATGTGTATAAATATATCGACCCCCTTAACTAGCTTAGAAGTACTTAAGCGGCCTTTATTTTCGCAATTGTTGATCATAGTCACACGTTTCCAGTTGCACAAGCTTTAAATGACGAAACTATTCATGTTTTGGCAATGGCAAATTACAAAAAAAAAATTAATTTTGGACAAGTAACGAATTTTTAATGTGGTCTCCCGGTTCCTGTAGTT
Organism: Stegodyphus mimosarum; assembly: GCA_000611955.2. Classification (NCBI taxonomy): domain Eukaryota; kingdom Metazoa; phylum Arthropoda; class Arachnida; order Araneae; family Eresidae; genus Stegodyphus; species Stegodyphus mimosarum. The sequence goes on along the minus strand of KK117106.1, from coordinate 13,463 downwards.
AATAGTTGGTAAAGTTTCATACTCATTATGAAAAAATAAAAGAAGTTTGACTCCCGTAAGACAAAAATTGACTGGGATATTTAATTTCAAATTTGCAGTTTTTGATGTCATTTTCCACTTGCCTTAAAGAATCGGTTAATTATATCAATAATTCCACGAAATATGTTTAAACAAAGTCCGGCAAAAATGTGTATAATTTAATACGCTGCACAAGGAAGTCATGTAGCGTGTACAACCGATTAAACATAGAATTCAGTAGCCGTAAACGCATAGATAACGTTTTATTTTAAGAAAGCGTTTTACGTTAATTATGGAGCATACTGACACAGGAAATTATAAAGAACACATTTGCAACAACCAAGTAGCATCATTCCTAATTTGTGTAGTATATTTGTCCCTTGGGATAAAAACTTGCAGAAACATCTGATATCAAAAACTCCTTAACAAGCAAGGAAAATAAAAACTGGTGGCTAAATTCAGAAGAAATGTTAATCAATAACCAGAGTGTAAAAATATTTAAAATGCAGCATGTATAGAGGAAACGAGACGCATCTTCTTGGAATGAGTTCTTATCAGTTATGCATGAAAAGAAAAGTGTTACTAAGTGGACAGGAAATTACATTATGGAGGAGGAAAAAGTGAGGGAACTGCTTGTTATCGATAGACATAATTAACGAAAAGACGAAGAAAAGCAAAATAAGGGAATCCGCTCTGTTATCAGTTATGGCTTTTTTGGGAGTACATTATTAGGAACTAATTGCACTCACAACCTCAGGTTGCCGTGCAAAAAATTTTTTATCAGAATTTAATTAGGAGAAGGATATGACGCAAAAAAAAGTATCAGAAAGAAAAACAGAACATATATAGTAACTGCAGTAAAGAAATTTAAAAAGAAATCATGAGAAGTGAAATAATAGGATGTAGTACTATTATGATGAAATTTATTGAAAATTATTGAAGAAATATTTCGTAATTCAATTGTGCTGTGGAGTTTTGTATTATTAGTCATTTAAGCTATAAAAAAACGATAATGTTATGTATTGTATTTAGTTACTTATTTCGGGAATTTTGTGGATTAATTTTATCGTGCATTTTCATTTAACCGAATATACGGCCGTTTATTGTATTTAAAATTCTTACTTCGTCCATTATAGCATAGAAATTTTAATTATAAAACTATCTATATTACCTATATCAAATTGTAAAGATTGCTCAGTTAGAACTGAAAATATACACAAAAATCCTCCTATCGGTACTTCGCAACAACTTTTATCGCCAAATTGGCGACATTCTAGAAGTTTCCACAAAGCCCATTTACGATAGTTCCAGAAATGCTCGGGGCAAATCCTATACTATTTCGAATGAGCCGGAGCCCAAAATCAATCATTTCAGTTCAGGTATTCACTCTTATGCTACGGTACTGAGCTCCTACTGGATAATTACTGCTTGACATTTTGTATTGTGATTTTGCTTGGTCGAAGGTAGTTTTCGCGTTTGTTTTAGCTTTGTTTTTCTTCTTGAGAAACTCACTCTATAGTTGTACATCTTGCTGTCACTATTATTTATTTCAATACAGTGTCAATTTCTTCCCGTTCTTCAGAGTAATTATGAGATAACTAAGCAACCGTAGCGGACATCATCATATTCTATATTTATATTTAGATATATAAGTTTTTAAAATATGAAACTAAAATTATTACCTTAATTTAGCAATAGCCCTTTTTCTGATTTTACTTTGGCTACGCGCCCTTCTCGGAATCTAAACTGCGTCAATTCTGAAAACTATTCCGCATCATGTCATCTCACTTTCTGCATCGAGGATGGTTCTTATCCAATCGCAGAGCTCAAAATTTAAGCAAAGGAACCGAGTTTATAAATAACGCTGCTACTATTGCACAGTTCTTTTTTTCTAGTTGGCCCTCCTGCTACCTACAGTTGGATTCTGCTAGCTACTATTCGTCATTCTGAAAATGTAAGCAGAATAAAATTGCGGGGTGCCTCTCACCTCCATAAATGATACTGTATCAAACCTTCATTTTTTAAGAAAATTAAAATTCTGCGTTCAAATCAGCGGCCATGACTGAACGTTCTTCTTTTCCCTTCTTTTATAATAAGTTGTACAATCACAAGGTTTTTTTTTTCTCATTTTTTGAGGGGGGGGGAGGAGACGTGAAAAATGTGCAGTACCCTCGCCAGGACACGAAACCCTTGGACTTGCCGAATACGCGAGGAGTATATTTCTAATTACACCACGAAGGCATGCAGAAAGGAGAAAGAAAATACTTCATAAAGTATCTATAGAGTTATTTAACTCGAATATTTAATTCATCCACAGAAATTACTGCATATCTAAACATTTTCTGTAATAGTTATAATCATATATTAATAGTTTCACTTTTAGAGAATATTAGGTTTTCGGAATGGTAAAGATGATTTTGGTTTATATATCACCGTCTCTCAAACGTTTTTTAAGTGGAGATCACTTTTATATATAGAAGAATGTTTTGCGGACTAACCTAATTTTGTCCGTAAAGCCATTTTTATGTTATATCCAGCACACTTCCATTTAAAAAATACAATTAATTGAAATCCATTTAATTTTATATCACTATTAAGTTAATGAAAGAAAATTCATTCTCATTTTTAATAAGGATAATTTTATTTTATAATAATATACAGGGGATTCAATAATAATTTAACTTACAATAATATTTATACGAATAGTTTTAGTCTTTATTTTTCTCAAGGATATTAGAGTTTGGAAAATCTTTATCTTATTAATTAAAAATTAAATGAATGATTGTACTCACATTAATGAGATGGACAAGCGTGCCGATTCTTGTACAGTTGTTCTGTGTTTGGATGCACGCTAGCGTACATGCAAACACAGAACAACTGTACTTTAAGTCTGAGATTTTAAGTCTGAGATCGGCACGTACATCAATTCGATTTCAGTCCTTTGTTTTTATTTAAACAGGAGATGAAAGCCCTTTCTCGCACAGATACGTAAAAGTAAACGAAATTATAATTTTTAAAACACAATTGTACAGGTCACTGTATTTCGATAACGAGTTATCGAATTAACGTTATCGTTAACGAGTTATCCATTATCGGAAGCCACTGATGAAGAGTCCAGCAGCGCCAAATGCGCAGCAAAACGATAGGGAGAAGCACCGCAATCATAGTACTGTATATCTCTTTTATTGCTAAGGCTAAAATAAATAATAGGAATAGAAATTGCTAAGACTGTTCCATGGGTAGGGAGGGTAACAGGTAATAAATTTCGTAAAAATGTCGGTCTTGGAAGAAAGAATAATAGACGACTACATGTGTAATTTCCAATCTCTGAAAATTTCAGCTATAATGTAGGACCCTTTTTTTTAATGGCAGTCACTGGACATTTTAGGTTTTGGCCACTACTAAGGCCGGAAGTGTTGGCCATTTTATTATATAGGCACCCAATAGGTGGCCACCATTGATCTACGCCTTGTCCGGGATGCGAACCCGTGCCCTTCGGCACAGTTGGTCAGAATCACTAACTACTTCCCCGTTTGGGCGGCATGTGGTACACGTAATTAATTATACTTTTTTACCTTTTTACTTCCTTCTACGAAGTAGGACTCTTTTTCCAACAAAAAATTGTAAAACTGATTTAAAATGGATTCTGAAGAGTTTTTTTCGTGGCTTCTGTGCGTACGTATGTACGTATGTATGTATATATCTCGCATAACTCAAAAACGAGTAGCCTGGGAACGTTGAAAGGACTGCTATAACATGTAAACGTGCATATATATATATATCCTTTCTGTTACTCAGCTCAATGAGCTCAGTTTCTTTTTTCTTATATGTTTATAAATTGTGCATTTTTTACTTTAAAAATGATTGAATTATGTTGTTCTTGTCTTCCGGTTAAGGTTTTTATGCCTTTAGTTAATCTGCATGCAATAGTTGTAGAATTATCAATAAGTGCGCCTAAGCCTAATTTTTTTGGCCATAGCAGCCATATTTGTTTACATTTGAAACTTAGCAGAATGATTTGTTGCGAATCTAGTGAAATTGAGTTTCGCAACAACAAAGATAACGCCTTCTTTTATCATTACGAATTAAATCCTGCTTAATCCACTCTAGAATTTATTCGAGGAAATAAAGTGCTTAAGATCTACTTCGTAATTTTTAATATAGGTATTTTGAGTTTTTATGCATTTTTGCCTTGTCGCGAAGTGAAAACTGAATTAATTGAATGAGAAATACTGAATTGTCTGTAAGAAACTGTTTCTTTTCTTCTTTTTTAATTTCTTTTATAACATCATTGTAAATTTATTATAGTATGTGGCAATGATTAGATAATTCTTCAGATGATATACATAATTTTTGTGCATTATGAGTTATAAAATGAATGAGATGTAACGCTGTTAAGTGAACCTAGCCCTAGAGTGTCGTTAGTGAATTTTGAGTGCATTTATTCTATTGTGGTTTATTCGCTATCGACGAAGTAGATCTAATTCAATCCAATAAGTTTAAATGAAACGTTAAATGTGTATAATTTAACATTCCGTACTAGGAAGTCATGTGGTGTACACATCCAGATTTTTTTAAATCCAGGAAGACCACAAAAGCAGCCTTCGAGGACCACAAATTCCGAAACGTTGGTCTAATGGTTCTCGGTTTGATCTTTTGTAGAGGAGGTCGTCATAGAATAGTGATCATCAGTACTGATATTTGGATATGCTCTCAGAAATACTCTCCACTTCTAAGAAGTGGTCGTCTTAGGGAGAAGGTTGCCGCGAGAGGGTTCACTTTAATTAGATGAGTTATTACATTTTTGGTCATTTTTATAGCTAATATTTTCCATATATCGTTTAAAACATACTATATAAGTATTGATAAGAGTATCGACTTTAAAACCACGATTTCTAAACGTATGATGCCACAGAATATGTAACATTAAAAATGAAGCACATAAATGCTTTAATAAACGAAGGAATTTTATAAATTTAATAGTATTCTGTAAATAATATACAACAGCCATTATTAAGAAATACGATCAGTTTTGAAATTACTATTAAAAGCCTTCTTTCGGTACATGTATTCTTCCAATATAATTTTTAATATTAACACTTGATGAAAATAATTCTTTTCATGAATTCGATAACCAGGAAATAAAAAATAAAAAAGGACAGAGAAAACGATTTTAATCGGATTAACTTGAAACAAGAATTGAAAAGTGATTACAAATTAATAAGAAAAAAAAGAAATTTATATAGAATTTCTTATAATTAAGTGCATTTATTTTTTGGAAACGGGAATATGATGAAAGTAAGCCTTTTGACTTACTTTCATCATATTCCCGTATCATATCATACTGACGCACGCAAAATAAGAATTATTTAAAAGCCGAACGGAAGCTTATCAATATATATTCTTAAAATTTTCCTTATTTCAAGCTTGTAAACATAGAACTAATCCAAAACTGAACTTTTAATGTAATCTATAAACTTCTAGAAACATAATTATAAATAACAAATAGGCTTAAAAATTATGCATTTCTGTCTGAAAATGTAATTAGTTTTAAAGATGTTTCATAATAAACTCTACGAATAATGCTAAGGAAAAATTTCAGCTTTAAACTTATGTTCTTAACAAAGTTTTTAAAACTGTTTTTGAACTCTTTATTAAGAAAGTATTTACGACATTAGAAACATGGACTTCCATAAAAAGAAAGTCTTTAACTGTTAATAAATTAATTTAAGCCATTCAAATATTATAAAAAATACAGAATACTATGCTAATTTTTGAAAACGCTTGAAAATTAGGGTATGATTTTTAACTTTGCGAAGAAAATTCTTATTCTGGTAAAATAAACATTGTCTGAAGAAGCTGTTTCCAGTTTCTCCGATGTAAAACCCTTTACCATTAAGATTTTAATAGTTCATTGTCTATGAATGTATGAAAAAAAGCCACTTTAAAAATACCTGCTTCTTACAATAAAGCTTTAAATTTATCAACAGCAAAATTTTAATTAATATTTGCAGCATTAGTATACTTAGTTAAAGATGTTTCTAATGCAACGTATTAAAGCTTCTACTTTAACTTTTTATTTAAATGGGAAAATTTTTCTTTCATTAGATGGCAATGGTATTATCTAAAATGCAAAGCAGTTTACTTTGTTTATTCCGACTTGTGAAATAAATTCGTTCGTTTCTGCCTCATACATATTTGAGTAAATATAAAAATAGTTTGTCGTAGTATTATAGTTTTTTGTAGGCAATTTTTTGATTATTATTTCTGTTCAATGCACGTTCATTATTCCTGAAATTGCAATTACTTTTTTCAGACGTATGACAACACAATGCCAAGTAGACAAAAATGAATATTTTTGATACCTACTTTTATTTGTGTTCAGTCAGAGTTTTAAAGTTGCTCAAGATATTGCATTCTTTCATTGAAAGAATTCCAATGAAATAGTTGTCATTAAGAAGCAGACTCTCTGTATATATTCGCAGTGGAGTGGAGCGGTGTTCGGTACACCAGGGAACCTGTGCCAAAGGCACTACCCCTTGTAGAATAAATTAGATGTTTCGTACAGTTTCGTTACAGTTAGCCAAAAGCTCAATTAATGAGTGTATGACTATTGTGTCCAAAATTAATTTTAATATTTTCTTTTATAGGTTATTTAATATTTAATTTAATACCTTGTGATGTGAACATTTGAGAGAAAGATTATCTGAAACTAATCTCTGCTTTTAGATTTAACTGCAGGCCAGAAAGCAGTCGAGCTGGTGAATGTGCCCTGAAAGTAAGAGGTTAGTACATGGAAAGAGGAGTGTGAAGATCTTGGTGCCATGTAATACAATATAACAGTAAGACAAGAGTGGTTACAGTAGGCAAGTATAATACACTTATGCAATAAATAATAAAAATTCACAAAAATTCAGTAAGTAAGAGAAATGTAACAACATAATACAATTACATGATCCATATGTTCAATATGGCCAGTGACCTGTCTTTGTTATCAAGATCATTAAGGTCGTAATTGGCAATTTTAATAGCTGGGTTAGCCAAGGTGCTTTGTTTAGTATGAAACATTTTAGCAATTTTATAGTAGAAAGACCTTAGCAAGCATACACCAATTTCCTCATGAATACGTTTGTTCCTTATGTACCGAGGAGCATTTACAAACTGCATGAGCATAATGTTCTGGGCAATTTGGAGTTTTCTTCGATATCTATTACAAGCATATGCCCAGACAGGTCAAGCATAACAGAGTAATGGACGCATAATGGATTTATAAATGAGCAATTTGTTATCTATGAATAAAACACTGTTTCGAGCAATTAAGGGGTAGACTCTGTATATATTGGCAGACCTATTAGGCTAAGTGAGCTCAAGCATGAGAATGCAGTAAATAACTGACTCAGTACATGGATACTTTCGCTTGTCACCTTCAGTTGAGACACAACATCTCGGTGCATGGATTCACATGCTCTGAATGAAAGATGAAACATTAGTGCTGCACTGTCTCATGCCAATCTGCTTGTTCGATATTCGGCTACTGGCGAATACGAAAGAGATTTATCTAGAAATTTGGTTTAAGATATGCATATTCTCATGATCCCGCGAGTCAATCCACTAGAAAATTAACTTAGCACGTGTGCATTAGGTTTTCGGAGCAAGAAACATGAAAAATTAGCAATGTTGTAGAGATATTAGGTTATTTCGAAGCAGGAGACATGAAAAATGAGCAATGCCCTCGCCAGGACTCGAACCACGGACCTCTCGAATACGCGTCAAGTGTGCTGTCCATTACACCACGAAGGCATGCTAAGAAGGCGTGAGAAATACCTTATTTTATATAAGGTAGGGAAAACCTCAAGAATATACAGTTGTAGAGACATTAGGTATTTTTTTGGAACAAGAGAGATGAAAAATATGCAATGCAACCACGGACCTCTGAAATACCGGCTGAGTGTGCCGACCATTATACCACGAAGGCACGCTAAGAATGTGGGAGATATACCTTATACAGTGAACCTCTCACGATGACCACTTGCCTAAGACAAACAGGTCTGAAAGTAACTACCATTTCAAATACCAACATACACAAACAATAAAATATCTGTACTGAAAATTACCTCTACAAAACGACCACCTTTAGAGGAAAACAAAATCACCTATAACCAGTGGGTCCAAAACCGTTGATAAAGAGTGCTTGCTCACTATATTTTGCTTCGAATATCTTTAATTAAGTTTACAGTAATTACCTATGAGTTATTAAACGGAGACAAACTGCAGCTGAACATAATTTTCTTTCTGGATATAACGAGTTGTAATTATTATTTCATTTCATTCGTAAAAGCACATACTTTTCCAGAAAAAAGATAGTAGTTAGATAATTAACGTTATAACTCTTCCCTTTCAATACGTAAAATAAATAGAATTTTCAATACTAGATACAATGAACCTTCTCTGAAACAACTAATAAATCTAGGTAACTTTAGTCTTTTGTGGAGATGGTCATCTTAGAGAGGTGATGCTCAATATCGATGTTAATTTATGTACTTGGAAATTATGGGAACTTTCCGACGAGCTTGCCCGAGGAAGGTGGTTGTTACCACGAAAAGGATCGTGGCATTTGTTTGACACTGTTTTTCCTCAGCATAAAAAGTCAACGGAATTCAAAATTTTAGATGCAATGTACACTTTCTAAGAAGACTACTTACGATTTAAAGTGATTTTGTAGACTTCTATGAAGGTGATTGCATTGGGAGTGTGATGTCCAACCTCGATGTTTATTCATGTTCTCAGTAAAATTGGTTATCGTCAGAAGTGTCAGAAAACTGGTTTCGTCTTCGTTTAAAGCCACGAGAGGGTATATTATATATATATATAACATAATGCATATATATATATGTATATATATATATACATACACTCACGTTTGTGAAAATTGCAACACCATGAAGGACTTACGCGAGTGAGCTGAAATTTTCAGGAAATGCAAAGTAGCGCATGATATGCAAATGATTAGAATTGCAAATCCGTAGCGCATGCGTATGCTGAGCAGCGCCCTCTGAACGGCT
>KK117104.1:45060-106236 GCA_000611955.2 Stegodyphus mimosarum | reverse complement strand
CATAATATAAACTTAGAAGCCAAAGATGAATATTAAAAATATGGAATAGCATAAATATCAAAAAGGATTAGAAAATTTAGGAAGTGATGGGCAATAAATAACGAAAAATATAAGTCTTAATGAAAGGTGAATAAAACTGATGTTCGCAAAATAAATCGCTTAAAACTAATGTAAAAAATTTTAAAGGAAAAAATATTATTAAAGTTCAAAAGTACGAAATCAGTTATAAGAATAATATTACGACTTTAATTGATGAATTACACATTACATACAATCCAAAGCTCATTACCTTAAATTCATAGAGATCAAATGGCATAATTATGATGGTTTTCCTGTTTGTCCTCTTCGGTTATAGGAATTTGGAAATATGCTTTGAAAAGATCAGTTTTGGGAAATATTCTTTGCGTTTTAAAACGTGGTTAAAATCATTAATCCTAGGGATAGGGTAGCTGTGAGGAATAGTTATAGCATTAAGTCTTCGATAGACTGCACAGGGGAAAATGTTCCATTCTTTTTGGGGACTAAGTGGAGAGTACTAGCCATGGAGATGGAGACTGTTTTATTACGGGGCTTAATTTCTAATATTAGAAGTGCCGGAGCCCCATGGAAGACTGTCAGGAAAGAAGAGCAAAAATAAATATAATAGCTAGTAAATTAATTAATAATTAAACAGTTAAATAATTAATATATTATAATTTAATAAAATGTAAAGAGATAAATAAAAATATAATAGGTTATTAAATAATTAATTATTAAACTAAAGTATTACACCTTGATTTATTTGGGATTTCGGCTGGAATTATATTTCACACAAAAAATAAGAAACAACTCAACCGGTCTCCGGTTTAATTTAAGCTCTGAATATAATGTGCCAGTTCAAGAGATGATAGAAATAAAGATCAGTCTTTTTCCAGCGCAACCAGTAAAAAACGTTTAAATGGTTAAAGCGTCACTAATGAAAATATAGAGAATGTTAACAGTAAGACAATATGGAGAATATTTTAGCGGCTGATCTGTAGCTATGAAAACAAAAAGAGAATAGTCCAACATTTTTTTACCACTATCTCCTCTCAATATAATTCTTGTTGTTAAGCAGAATACGACAGGGGAAAAAATTTTCACCGAATCCGAGGATTAGCTGAAAAAAAGTAACAAGGGGCAATATTAATCCCCCCCCCCGCTCTCGTCTTTGGTTACATCATTCCAAAAAGTCTGCAGGTGAGCTTTTCCGCGAGAAGACACTAGCGTTAGAAAGGAAAGTTTACCCGCTGTCATAAATTCACTGTATTTTCTAGAGAATAAACCTTTGCATATGGGTTGAAGCTTCTCTTTCTTTAAAATTCTCGACCTCCATCCAAGGAAAGAGAAGCATGCATTCAGAAGTTAAAATCAATTTGCAATATAACTTTATCATTAAAAATTAAATTTCCGCAATCAGATTTCTGCGGAAATTGTTGCTCAGTTACATTAAAAAAAGCGCCGGAGCGTTCTGATTAAGGTCTCTGGTGCGCTCCGGCTAGAATTATGATTTATCCCCAAAACTAAGAAGTACCGGAGCCGGACACTGGTGGGCTCTGGCGCAATGTAAACTCTGTTTTATTATATTGTTCTTTAACATATATTAAAATTCTTGTTTGGAAATCTCTAAGTTTTTTACTATCTAGCTACCTTGCTTTGGCATACACCGGTTGGCCTTTTGTTAAAATGTGGTGTTTAACATTTGTTATCAAAAGATTGGGTTTTGGAATATACGCATATTTGGATAACAGATCATGGTATTTTAACTTATCATGCACTAAACTAAAATCATTCACCTAGGAGATGGATGTAATGTGACATTGAGTTGTTTAAATAAATTAATAACTTGAAATGATCTAAAAATTCAGCTCCGACTATGCCTTTATTGATTCTGGTAACAACGAATGGCCATCGAAAATCTCGACTAAGAGGTAATAAACAAGCATCTGCGCCGGAATCGATCAGAAAATACAAACCCGCGTGTTTGTCAGTCACAAAAATTCGGTGTCTGCGGCCATCTTGAACATTACCTACAGCAAAATCAGCCGCTAATTCCTCTGCTGGTCAAAGTTTTCCGGCTTCTTTTGGACTCAACAGCAGTTAGGTTGCCATTCTACAGGAATATATTTTGAACCAAACATGTAACCGTAATGACAATACTTTTCATTCGGATTAAATCTTTTACGTTTATTTTACTTCTACTTCGTTCTCTGTACCTATTACTACTAGGATTCCGAGACCAGGATTGACGAGAAACACTAAAAGCTGCTATTTGTTTTTCCAAAGAAGAAATTTTTATCAGTAACTCATGAACCCAATTTAAATTTTTGGCAGCGGAATAAATTTCAGGTTTTGCATTCATTTCCATTATTTTCTCGGCCATTAAGGATATTTTGTCTAACCCTTCATCGGAAACCAGTAAAATATTTTTGATCGAGTCAGGCACTTTTTTCTAACCACAATGTTTTGAGTACTTCATATGAAACTTCATCAGTAGCGAAAGATCTCATTTTTTGAAGTAACTGACTGGCTTTCATATCCCCAAGGTCAAGGCCAGTGTTTAAGAGCTTAATTCGTTTGTTTTCGCTCTCTTTGAATGTGTTTAATAGTCCTTATTTAAGAAAAGCATATTTATTATCATATCTTTTATCCGTAATGAAATCTCTAATAATTTCGACATATTTTGTTTCTAGTTGAGATAGTACTGCATAATTCAATTTGGTACTATCAGCAGTTATTCCATTAATTTCGAACTGAGCTTCTACTTGAAAAAAAAAATTCAGCTTTTCTGGCCAAAAAGATGGAATTTTAACGCTCACCTTGCAAGTTTAAAGCGTTGAGGAAGTTCCTTCCATAATCTAATGTTACGTCACCAGTCTTTTAATGAAGGTATTGAAGGGAGATCGAAATCGAAACATACAGAGCATTTCTTGATTAAAATAAATGCTTCTTTTTAGTCTTTGAAAAACAGCATACTTATTTTTATATAACGTTCATACTTATGTGTTACATATTACTTATTTTAACATAAAAAGAGTATAGCAAAGCTTTTTAAGGAATAAAGCTTACGCAACGATTATTACGGAGCACTCAAGGTAACAAGCATATTCACAAAGCCTACAGATCGTTTCTTCTGCATATCCACAAAGCCTACAGACCGTTTCTTCTACGGCTCGCACCGATTGGTTAAAACAGGAAACATAGGGTTGCCGACTCTTGTTCTTAACAACATTTGCTTCCAACGAGATATATACTGGTAGAGAGTGTATGTGCAACCTCCAACCGATTCCAGCACTGGTGTCACGTGACTTACGGTCGGATTCCGAAAGTCCGGAAATACTTTGCATTCATTTCTACGGGACGAAAGACGACTGCTCTGCCTTGTTGCATAGAATTTAACAAAAAAATGGTTATCCGCTGCAGCGCCTAAGGATATAAAGAATGTTTTGTAAAAGGAAGACCAATAACCTTTCATAGGTAAGTTAAACTGCATGATTTATTATTTTATTTTTAGTATTTTTGTCATTTTACTATCTATGCTGAATTGGTTCGAAAGTTTCAACCATATTGTATTAGAAAATTGCCGCTGTATATGACATTTTTAGCATGTATTATTAGTATCAAAATGTATTAAATACTGTGACAATATTTACAGGAATCACCCTTTACAAATAATTGAATTTTATATTTTCCTTCCGTGTACTCCATTGAAACAGGCTGCGCTAATTGGCGCTAACCTTTTTCCGCCAAGTCGTCCGCGTTTTGGGTTCGTAAAAAGTACTGCCTGCGGTAAAAATAAAAGAAAAATGCTATTATTGTTATTAAATTATTGAGAAACGATTGTGCAATATGTTTATAAAAAAAAGAAAAAAAAGCTGATAATCTTGATTCATGCAATATTGAACATAAACATTTAAACAGCATTATTTTAAAAATCAGATTACTTTTATAAAGCTCAGTGCTTTATTATTACTTTCTATAAAATCAATTAAAATAAGAATAATCTGAATTATAATTCTGTCTCATCTACAGTGTTGTTGGAAATTTATCGTAATTGAAAAAATATGATGTGATTATATGGTGATTTTAGATTTTCTTCCTAAAATTATTAAATACAATTTTATACTTAATTAAATATATATTTCATCAATTGCGTAAGTACACATATTACAATGTGATTTTCTTTTTCTCTACAGGATGCAATGCATTAAAAATAAACGAGATTTTATAGACTCTCGAATATTATAACGATATTGCAAATAATTTTTACTATTTTAATTTTTAAACGTTATTCAAAAAATAAAGTTTTCATCTCAGTTTTTTATTATTTATTTTAGATTTTCTACCTAAAATTATTTAACCTAAACATCTTAAACAACGGTGCAAATAATTTAAAGCAATTATAAAAAATATAGATAAAATATTCAGGAAAACAACATTCAAGTTATATCTAAAAATAATTGTAAAAAATTTAATAATCTAATTCAAAATCGTTATCTGCCGACTGCCAGCAGACGGAAATAAAAAACACTCCCTGCCATATCAAAAGCGCGCCATCCTGCGATGAACAGCCTAAGCTATCACTCCCCAAGGTTGCAAAGACCATAAATCTCGTGGTAAATGAGGGGGTTCGTCTAGCAGACGAATTCCCTGCATTATAAGCCGTGTACCTGTTATATGAAGTCGTTGTTTGCTTCATCGTCTTTGCTATTTGTTTATGACCGTGGTGTACGAAAAAGCGTTAATATAGAAATAGTGCATGTGCGTAGTTAGCGTGCGTAATACAGCGTAGTAAGAAATGCGTTACCAACGATATCATTTAATTATTTATTACTACAGAGTGGGCACAGTCACAACATCGATTAGATTGCGAGTCAGCGTTCATCTGCTGCGCAGTGGAATATACAAGTTGCCAATTAGCAGAGACTAAACATTTCTTTCCAGTTGCCAGATTTTACAGATTAATATGACAAGGGCACAACAACAAAAAGGCGATGGGAAAGTGCTCCGTCAGCCAAACGATGAAGTTACAAGTACGGAACATCCCGCCCGGCGTTGAAATATTACATTATTTTAAAATTAAAGAAACAAAGTATGAATAGAAACTTATAATAGCATAACATACAAATATACTATTTAATAAATCAATGAGAATAAATAAATTATCCAACAGTAGAAATATAGTTATCCATAATGGGTAAAATACAAATTTTTGAAATATTAGTTTATTTCCAGCCGGCAGAATAACCGGATGCTTACGATTGAAATTTAAATCTGAATGTGAGAGTCTACTACCAACTCTGGAAGGATCTAAAAAGGGATTCAAAAATTTAAGCTTACTCGTAGGTGGAACTGAAGATCCCCTTCTAAAGCTGATATCTCCGCAGGAAAATACTTTACCTGTATGTGTTTTAGCAAATAATTTTCTGCTCCTTCATATTCTTCGCATGTGAGTTCTGTATGCGGTTTAAGAGATTTGCACCTTCTGCACAATCTAAAAATAAAAGCTAAAATTCTAATTAGTTTATGAAAATTGTTAGTGATATTAAGTAAGCTATCAAAAAAGAGTCATTATTTAAACTTAATGTCACTTTAGAAACTGTCTCGAGTTCATCAGTATAAAGTTTGTCAGTTGAACTACTGGCGTTTTGCAAAGTTTGAGGAATAGCTGAATTTAATTTTGAAAAGTCTGGTCCTTTCCACCAAATTTGACTAGTGGCAAGTGCTTTAACGTCCAGTCCTCTGGAGATTAAGTCTGCTGGGTTGAACTCTAAAGGAATATGATGCCATTCGAAGTCCTTAGATATCTGCTGGATTTGTGATACTCGGTTGTTTACAAATGTCTTAAGCAGATTTGAAGGAGTCTTGATCCATGCTAGGGCTACTGTAGAATCAGAGTACAATTTCACAGAGTCTATTTGAAGTTTAACAGCTGTTAGGACCTTTTCCGTTAGTTTAGGGAGAAGAAGGCATGCAGAAAATTCTAGACGTGGAATTGTAATGAATTTTGTAGGGGCAACGCGTGATTTGCTGCAAAGAAGTGTACTGTTTACTTCACCGGTGCTGCACACAGTTTGGATGTATATCACTGCACCGTAAGCCTTTGAAGATGCGTCTGAGAAACCTTGAAGTACTACCAACTTGGTATCGGTTTTTAAAAAACATCTTGGCACATGAATGTATTCCAAATGTGGTAGTGTTCTAATGAAGTTTTCCCATTGTTCGGAAATATTTGGAGGTAGTGTTTCGTTCTAATCTAGCTTAAGCAACCATAACTGCTGCATAAAGATTTTTGCCTTAGCAATAACAGGATCGAAGAGTCCGAGTGGATCATAGATGCGTGCTATTTGTGATAGTACATCTCTCTTGGTGAAGTTAGGATTAGCGCTTATGCTTACTTTATACGTAAAGGAGTCACTTAAACTATTCCAAAACATTCCTAGCGTTTTAACTATAATTTCTTCCGAATTTCGATCAAGCGTGAACTCTTGCAGTTCAGTGGATTTTGCTTTATTACTGCACCACTTGTGCAAAGTCATTCCTCACCTTTGGAGAAGCTGTTTTAATTCTGACGTAAGTTTTTCTAACTCGTTGAATTCTGAGGAACCAGAAAGGCAATCGTCCATGTAGAAATCCTGAAGAACTACTCTTGAAGCTAAGAGAAAGTCCTTTCCCTCATCTAAGGCAATTTGTTGTAAAACTTTAGTGGCTAAGTATGGGGCGGACGCGGTCCCATACGTTACAGTTCGTAATTGGTAAACCTTAATCGGCGCGAATTTGCTGTCTTTCCATACGATTTTTTGAAGCTTAGTTTGCGAAGGATTAACTTCAATCATTCTGAACATCTGTTTGATGTCAGCAGTAAAGGCGAAAATGTGTTTTCTAAATCTAATTAAAATCGAGAAGAGGTCTTCTTGAAGCACTCCTCCTTTGCACAATAAATCATTTAAGGAATGACCGCTTCACGTTTTCGAACTCGCGTTGAAGACCACGCGTAGTTTAGTTGTTTTGCTGGTGGGACGCAATACGCCGTGGTGTGGTAGATAATACCCTTCATCTATAAGTGTATCTTCTTTCACCTCCTCAATATGATTCAAACTTTCATATTCATTAAGAAATTCTACTTAAAGTGTTTTTAAGGTAGGATCACGTTCCAAGCGTGTCCTCAACTGATCTAGTCTTTTCAATGCGATTTCTTTAGAATTTCCTAACATTGTTTCCGAAGATTCTGGTTTAAGTGGCATTTCAACCACGTATCTACAGTCTGGTTTCCTATAGTGTGTTTTCGCGAAGTGTTCATTGCAATAATTTAATTCGTCATTACAAATTTTACGTGGTTCTACTTCTTCTATTTCCCAGAAGTTTGTGAGGGTTTTGTTGAGAGTTTCTAAATTTTTAGACAAGAAACAGTGTTTTGGAGTATAACACAAATTATTGTCTGAAATACTACCCGAAACAAGATAGCCAAAACAGCTTGATTGCAAGAACAAATTGTCACCCAATTTTATTTTATCATCTCTCAAAATTGAGAAGAATAATTCAGCACCCAACAGAATATCGACCTTTTGAGGAACGAAAAATAATGGGTCAGCAAGTTTGATTTTCCGTGGAATGTACAAATTCGAAACATTAATTCTTTTGAAGGGTCTGAAATCAGTAATGTTAGGCACAATTAGTAAGTCAATTTCCCAATGTGAATCATTACTTTCATTCGATAAATAAGCTGAAACTTTTTTCTTAATATTTAGCGATGTGTCATTTAATCCACTTATCGGAACGTTTATTTTTTCTTTCTTCAAACCTAACGCATCGGCTGCTCTCGTAGTCATAAATGAACTTTCAGAGGCCGAATCCAAGATCGCTCTCAACGGTACGCTTTCACCAGCTGAATTTCTGATATAAATTATTACAGTATTTATCAAAACACTTTTATTATTTCCATTTGAGAAGAAAGATATACGACCATTTTCTGGCGGATGCGAATCAATTGACCTTGACGAATTTATGTTTTGTTGATTTGGTTCCTGAAGCTCTAATGTCCCCGTCATGTCTACGCCATGAGCACTGGAATTCGTCAGCGGCGCCGAATATGCATGTAGCAATGTATGATGATCGGATTTTTTCTTACAAATATAACAAACACTGTTCGATTTACACTGAGATAATAAATGAAATTCGCTAAGACAGTTATAGCAAAGCCTATGTTTTTTGACCAAACTCACTCGTTCAGATAATTTCATTTGTTTAAATTTATCGCAGTGATACAATGCATGCGGTTGCAATTTACAAGCGATACACAATTTAGGTGATTTATTAGATTTAACCAAAATAGATTTTGATCGTTCCGAATTAAATTTAGATGGAATGTTAGCACTGATGCTATTTAAAATTTGACATCTCCTATCTAAGAATTCCAAAAATGTATCAAAATCTGGTACTTCATTATCTTTTAGTGTTAGCTCATACTGTTTTCGTGTTTCGCGATCTAATTTGTGAAGAACAACATTTAATAATAGAACATTCGATAGTTTATCTCTTGCGAAATCTAAGATTTTTAACGATCTAAGATTTTTCTTAATATTGTCTAACATTATGCGAAGCTCTTTAGCCGATTCATGTTTCATTGATGGAGTATTTAAAATGTTTTTTATATCACAGTCTACAATTATTCTTTTATTCTCGTATCTTTGTTCTAAAGCTTTAAAAAGTGATCGTCTGATGTTTCTAATGATTTGGCTTCTCCTTTCAAAGCCCCGCGTAAGTAATGGAGCCTTTCATTTCCGGAAAGTTCCGGATTTTCATTGATTAAACTATTAAATTGAGTCTTAAACAAATTCCATTCTTCAAATTTTCCGCTAAAATTCGGAAGAGTAATTTTTGGCAGTTTTACTAAAGCCCTTTTAAATTGATCATTACATACAGAATAACTTTCATGTTTAGGGCTGTCACTAGTTTGATTTGTTACAGATTCATAACTTTTAAGTTTATTAATAGAGGTTTTTAGACTTACCTCTAATTTTTCAATATCCTCATCCACTTCAGACAGCAAAGCTTCCGCTTCTTCAAACTTATAATCCGCGAGTATTCTGTAGTAGTCGTTTTTCAGCACTTCGAACTTTTCATGAATATTTACCACAGTATCCAAATGAGCTTGTAGCTGCGCAATATCCAATTCAGTTTGCTTTTCTGCGGCTGTTATAGCATTTGAAATCCTTGTTAATTGTCCTTTGATGTTTCCACGTTTGCGATTTAAAATTGTGATATCCATGGTCATTGTTTACTTTTAGTTGCAAACCGATAGCGTTTAATCCATAGGTTTAGTTTCTTCTGTGGGTCGGCGGACCAAAAAATGTGCGTAGTTAGCGTGCGTAATACAGCGTAGTAAGAAATGCGTTACCAACGATATCATTTAATTATTTATTACTACAGAGTAGGCACAGTTACAACAGCGATTAGATTGCGAGTCAGCGTTCATCTGCTGCACAGTGGAATATACAAGATGCTAATTAGCAGAGACTAAACATTTCTTTCCAGTTGCCAGATTTTACAGATTAATATGAGAAGGGCACAACAACAAAAGTGCGATGGGAAAGTGCTCCGTCAGCCAAACGATGAAGTTACAAGTACGGAACAGTGCATACTGGAATAAAATATGATTTTAGTTTTATATTTATTCGTAATTGAAGTAAAATGAATAGGTATCCGACACCCTTAAATGTTTTCATTTGGTTTATTTTGCATTCTGATTTATTTTACTGTATTTACCCGCGATTTTCTGAAATGCCTTAGTTTAAACCTTGCATAATGCTTGTTTATGTGCTTTGAAAGTTACATGTTTTCCTTTCTTTCGTTATACACTTTAGTTGATGCCTAAATTACCGTAGCCATATTGAATTCATACAGTGTAAATGCACTGCTAACTCGACTCTCTACTGAACACATACATGTAATACGACATAATATCACAAGCCTAAGCGCATGATGGTGAGATTAAACATTTTGGCAGCTAATATATATTTCAATTATGATGTGATAGGCTTCTCAAGAAATATAAAATATATTGTGATGTTAAAAGCAGTATTACTAAACTTTCATCAGACATTTCTCGTGTACAATTCTCTGATAACATGATATTCGTCTTTTCTCACTGCTGAGTACTTTCATAACATATTATGGTACAATAACCTGAATTGAATGATAGTGGCAAAATATGGAAAAATACTGCACAACTCGCTTATGGAGTGACAGTGTTACTTTGCGATTCCTAAATATATCTGGATTAAGTAATGCAAAGTACCAAAATAAACGTACTTATTGGTATATTTGAAGCTCTAAAGTAACTTAATGCACATTTAATTTTTTTAAGTGTTGCAATCCTGAAATATGTTATAATAATAGGTTTTAGAAATATATGTATGCAATAAAGCTGTATGCCATTTGGCATGTTTAATGATTTCAACTCCTGTTTGCTCATTCTATAAAATATAATGTTATCATTTTTCACTTTGCACATGAAATAAAAATTTAGTTAAAACTTCCAAAAGCATACATATTTTGCAGTATCTTGTAGGGACTTATATTTATTTTAAATAACGAGTTAAATTTAATTTTAAGTTACTTTCCTATAAGCCTTCATTCCCCTAATTGTCAATGCCAGAATATTTAAATTTGGTAGCGCGCGTAAGAAATGCAAATTCTAACAGTGGGAGAATAAGTTAATGTCGACGTTCCAGTAGAGAGAGAAGGAGTTCGAGAAATTTCCGTGCCTGCTTACACGCAAACTTCCGCTTAGCAGTTACGCTGGTTAGACGTGGCTTAATCGCTATTATCTTCCTGCCACTAGACTCATCTACGCGCTGTAGGATACAGGATTGTATGAGCCCTGTAGTGTAATTCTACTACCCGTGAATATCTTCAATTTTAAGTTTGATTCTACTGTTTCAGTTACCGCCCAAGTTGAGGCGTAGTATGTTAGCGTCAAGTTGAGGCATTGTAAATTATTTAAAGAGTTTAATAAAGGGCAATTTTAACCCTTCTTCAGTGCAATCAGTATTTCTCAAGATTCTACACAACAGAAAGACAGTAGAACTTTACATCTGGCGCCCGAACTTCTAATTCGAATTCAGTGGCCAATAATCAGGTCGGACAATAATCCTTACAAAAGACAGAAGTTGTAGACCCTATGGTGACAAGCCCATTGGATGGATTTGGCCTTTTAATACAGACGATGAGAGCAGCTTTCAAGCCAGCAGTGGTGTTCTACGGTAAAAACTCCGTCACTTCATTCCTTGAATCGCTTGAGACGCACTTGTATCTGGTACCCGAAAGGCAAAAAATAGCTATCGCCTCCAGTGCCCCCCCCTAGGACAGGCGGAGTCTTGGTGGAAAAGGATTAAGAAATTCTTACTCGGGGAAGTCGGAAGCCTCACCTACAGTTTTGAGAATTTCAAAGCGGCGCTTCTGAAGGCCTTCCCGATCGTGAAGGATCATGCGAAGCTTGAAGCCGAACTCTACAGCTTTTATCAACGGAAAGTTGAACACCTTACCGAGTTTATCCTGCGTAAAGTCAAATTAGTGAATATGCTTTATGGAAGGAAGCCCGATAATGAAGTAATTGAAATTATATTACCAAGATTATTACGCGCAGTACGAGATTTCGTGGAGCTGAGAAACCCACGAACGCTACAAGAGCTATTCGAATTAGCCATAAAGTTTCAAAACCGGCGGATAGCAGAAAATTCGACATTTTCTACCCAGGGTTACTATCAGCAGTTCTCCCGACAGCCGCAGAAAGAAACAAATACAATGGAGGAAAACGTTTTCTTAGCAGGCCGTCAACAAGCAAGAATGAAAACGGTAAAGCCGAAGACCGCCAGCGCACTCAGCAAACATCAGGAACAAAAACGAATTTAAACGAATAGAGGGGCCTGAGAAATTGAGGGTTCAGACCCCTATGCATCACAAAATCCCTCAAGTTGTATTTAAATATCGTAGTAGTCGAGAATTCTGAACTACCGGTAATCCAGATTCTTTTAAAAGACGTACCTATAGAAGCACTCATGGACACCGGCGCGGAACGAAATTTTTTAAGCCAAAAATTCTACTATAGAAATTTCCGGATAATAAGATTGTTTAAAAATTGTAGCACAGAAATAGTTGCCGCACAAGGGAAATTTTGCGAATGTGTCGGAAAGCTATCGCTTGAACGTTCAGGTAAAAAATGAAGTTTTGAAAGTTTTATTTTTTGTTGTTAAAAATTTGCAAAACAATGTAATTTTAGGTACAAAGTTCCTCAGGGCGGCTAACGCTACAATAAACTTTGCAAAAAATTCTATTTTCTTGGATATGGTGCGAAAAGTGGTGGAAGAGGTAAATGTTCCTGAAATCGAGCTCCAGCATCTAAAAGAAGATAAAAGACCCAAGCTAGAACAGCTCGTAAATAAATTTAATACGTTATTTTCTGAGAAGCCAGGGAATACACAAATTGTTACCCATGCGACAGAACTAAAATCAAGCGAACCTTATCGTTATGATAAGGAAAAAGAAGCAGTAATAGAACACCACTAAAACAAATGTTAAGGGATAAAGTAATTATTCCATCAATAGTGAATATGCTAGCCTAGTTGTGCTATGCAGAAAGAGAAATAACTTGCCCTCTTCGGATCCAAAAGCTTATCGTTTTGCGATTGACTACCGAAACCTTAACAGCATGATTAAATTCCCTGTTTACACTTTACCGGTAATAGAAGAAATAATACGGAAAATTAAGTCTACAAAATTTATGACCACTCTTGATCTTACTTCAGGCTACTTTGAAATAGCCATGAAACCAAAAGATGTGAATAAAATAACGTCTGTTACAAAATCGGGTCCTTTTGCATTTTTACGCATGCCGTTTGGGCTTTGCGGGGCCCCGTCAACTTTTCAACGCGCTATGGATATAATTTTACGTCCCGCCCTAGGAAAATCCACTCCCATTTATCTCGATGACATTATCATAACTAGTGACACTATTGAACAACACGTGGAAGACCTCCACGAAGTTTTTTGATTATTAAAAGAAGCAGGTTTTATTATTAATGCCGCAAAATGTAAATTCGCAGCTAAGAAATTGCGATATTTAGAATACAAAATTTCAGCTAAAGGTAGCGAAACTAAGGATTCTGAAATAAAGCCAATTTAAAATTATCCTCCGCCAAATACTGCGAAAAAACTTTCATCTTTTATTGGCATGTGCTCATATTATCGTTCGTTTATCCAAAAGTTTGCCGATATTGTTGAACCTTTGTTAGTATTAAAACGAAAGAAATACAAGTTTGTATCGACAGAGGAGGCAAACACCGCTTTGGAAAAATTGAAAACAGCTCTAATTAATGCCCCAGTGTTAAAATTCCCGGAAGGGGACAAGAACTTGGAGATCGCGGCGGATGCTTCAGATTACGCCGTGGGTGCAGTTTTACCCCAAAAAGGCCACCCCTTGACATCTTTTAGCAAAACCCTAGATCAGACTCAAAGGAACTACACAGCGACAGAAAGGGAAACGTTAGCAATGCTAATGGCAGTTCAGAAGTTTAAGGTCTACTTCAGAAAATCCCCAGTTACAATCTCCTCTGATCATGCGGCGGTAGGTAGATTATATTCTGGAAAGAATTTAACTCCTAGATTAATTAGATGGGCCTTAAAATTACAAGGATACAACTTAATAATTAAGCACACTCCCGGCAAGGATAATACAGTGGCCGACGCCTTGTCAAGAATTAAACTGAGTGAAAATGGAAATCAAATAAAATGCGCTATGTTAACGTCTAAAGTTTTAGATTCCCGAGAAATAATTATAGTTGAATTGCCGAAGGATCCAGAATTCGGCGATATCTATGCTTACTTAAGAGATCCAGATAATTTTGAACATGTAGATCTTGCTGCAATTAGAAATAGGGCCCGAAATTACGAGATCATAGATAATCTGTTGTTCTATACTAAATCAACAAATGAAAACCGCGAGCTGAAACCAGCCATCCCCGCCACACTACGGTTGCGTATTTGCAGGAACTTCATGATAACCCCACACCGGATCATTTAGGGGTAAGGAAAACGGTGCTTGCAGTACGCGAGGCGGTGTATTTTCGGCAATTGCAGAAGATAGTAACAGTGTATGACAGGTCCTGTAAGTTCAGTTAATTAACGACGTTAATTATAGCCCGGCCGGGTATCTAAATAGTATTCGCGCGACTTTTCCTAACGAGATCCCCGGAATACACCTTCTTGGCCCTTTTCCTCAAAGCGAGTTAAATAAAAACCGATATCTTTTGGTGATTGAAGACCATTTTTCTAAGTGGGTAGAAATAATTCCTTTAAAGCGAGTGTCAGCTAAAATAGTTGCAGATGCGTTCTTATATAAGTATATTTTAAAATACGGTGCAAACGTAAAAGTAATAAGCAATAATGGTAGGCAATTTGTTAGTCAAATTTATGAGAACCTGTGTAAAGGGCATGACATCCGGCATATGAAAATGGTCCCGTACAGACCACAAGCAAACATCGCGGAAAGAGTTAATAAAAACATTGTGAAAATAATTAGAAGTTACGTTAAAAATTATGATAAACGCTGGGACAGCTGCTTTGATGAACTAGCCTATACTTTGAGAACTGGCAAGCATGATACAACGGGTAAGACACCCGCTGAATTATTTCTGGGTAGGAAGATGTTGACTCCTTTAGACAATCTTTTTTTTTTCAACAACGAGAACCAGAATTTAAACAGGCAAATATTCAAAAGCTGATTGATGAAGCTTTGAAAAATTCCGATGTTGCAAGAAAGCGGCAGAAACTCTATTATGATAGGAACGTCGCGAATCAGATTTTAAAGTGGGGGATAAGGTGTTGAAAAGAAAATTCACTTTGCCTAGTGCATCTGAAAACGTCACATCAAAATTCCCCCATAAATTTGAAGGACGTTATGTAGTACAGCAAATCGTTGGGGCTGTGATCTACTTAAAAACAGAGTCGGGAGAAAGAATAAAGGGTACTCTGGATCAACTGAAGAAATACTACAATCGTAAAGATTTCGATGTCTTACATGATTTCTTCCAGGCTTCCGAGTCAGAAACGGTGCCTTCCCCAGGGGCAATTCCGACCGCACCACAACTTCCTCCACCCACGAAAAAGCAAAGAACCAAAGGAACTACAAGTTCTCAAACCAACAGAAGAATTCCGGAGAAAAGAATCCCTCAACGTGTAGAAGATCCCCCTCAACTCAACTTCATTCAACGAAGAAAAAATTCAAGGGTGAAAGAAACGTCCCGGCTAGAAACAAGCATCGCCTGTCATGACAAGCTCTCACAGCAGACAGTGCCAGGATACATCAAGAAGGTGGTACACAGAAAGATCACTGCAAACAAGACCACCCGTCGATAAAAGGAAGAAGTGGCTTGCCGAAGTTGAAGGCACAGAGCAAAGATCGAAACAACCTAGAGTTTACAGGCAAGTGTCTTCGAATATCGATGTACAAAGAACCAGTTTGTCGGACAGTAAAAGGAAAAGACAAGACATACCGTCAGTACGTCCTAAAAGACCACTCATTAGGGGTGAAAAAAGTGAAAGAAGCCAATTCCCACCAGCGCACAGGAAGCAGACATGGAAAGTCTCATTGATGAACCTGCTAGCTCGAACAGAATTCTGCAAGAAACGAATGGCCGAATGCCAAGCTTCAAAAAACACAGATAAGTGAATTTTTCTATAAATCTTTTCTGTTACGTAAAGTTACATGAAAATGTTTTCAATACGAAGTTACATGACAAAAGCTATTGCCTCGATTGAGAACTAAAGTTA
The DNA here is from genome assembly GCA_000611955.2 of Stegodyphus mimosarum. Lineage (NCBI taxonomy): Eukaryota > Metazoa > Arthropoda > Arachnida > Araneae > Eresidae > Stegodyphus > Stegodyphus mimosarum. The sequence continues at coordinate 90,390 of KK117104.1, read as the reverse complement.
TTTCAGCTTTATTTGGAGAAAGCACAAAGTATAGTGTATTATAGAAATGTTATGTTAATGTAAGGAACTAGTAGTTCGGTTTTCTTTGTCGAAAGACTATTTATGTTAACGCGCCAAAAGATCTGGCCTGATACAAGCAGCTTCGTATTAGTACTTGTTAATGAAAGTTTATTTTAGATCCGCACTTTTTTACGAAGCAAAGGATTCATTCAAGTAAATTTTTCATTTTATTCTCTATTGTCTTAAAAGTATTTGTTTGTAAAATGTTGAAATATCTGTTGTGTTGAAGTAAATGATACCTTTAATGAAAGTTTAAAGCTCAAAAGAGCAAATATAATATGTATTTAGGGCTAAAACTTCAAGAAAAGTTAATGCACTTAAAGTTTAATGTAGTCAAGTGAGTTCGTTTAAAAGAAATTTTAGTTAAATGAAATCATGCAATTTTGAGCCAAATCTTGCATGCGTTTAAGATGAATGTAGAAAATATTTGGTATGCATGTGTTTTATAGGGCTCTCCACCGACACTATAGTTAATTTTCATATTTATTACCTCATGGAGAACTAAGAAATGAAGTTAGGGTGTGTCTAATAAGGTTGTTATGTGCTAACAGTCGATGTGCGTTTAGGTGGAGATTTTGTCCGCTATAACATAGTATACTTCCGTTTTCACACCACACATTGTGGAGAGCCAAAAGGGGATTAAAGTTTAAAATTTAAGCCAAGTCTGTTAAATTCTGGCATGGACAACTGTAGGGATTTATATGTATTTTAAATAACCAGTTAAATTTAATTTTAAGTTACTCTCCTATAAGCCTTCATTCCCCTAATTGTCAGTGCCAGGATATTTAAATTTGGTAGCGCGCGTAAGAAATCCAATTCTACCAGTGGGAGAATAAGTTAAATATCGACGTTCCAGTAGAGATAGAAGGATTCCGGGAAATTTCTGTGCGTGCTTTTATGCAAACTTCCGCTTAGCAGTTACGGCTGGTTAGACGTGGCCTGATGGCTATTATCTTGCTCCCACTAGACTCATCTACGCGTTGTAGGACACAGGATATGATCCCTGTAGTGTAATTCTACTACCTGTGAATATCTTCAATTTTAAGTTTGATTCTACTGTTTCAGTTACCGCCCAAGTTGAGGCGTAGTATGTTAGCGTCAAGTTAAGGCATTGTAAATTATTTAAAGAGTTTAATAAAGAGCAATTTTAACCCTTCTTCAGTGCAATCACTATTTCTCAAGATTCTACACAACAGAAAGACAGCAGAACTTTACACTCTTAACATAATTTTAGTAATATGAAATGGAAGGAACAGTTTGTCATTAAGAATTTCATCTTTCTATAATAGTATCTCACATGTCTATTGCATACTGAGCTGAGAAGTAGCATTAAATTTTGTCTAATGTTTCAGATTAATATTTCCATATATACAATAAGTAAAATGGTATATCCGAAAAAGTAAAGTAACCCAGGTCGACAGATAGCATCTTCCTAGACAGCTTTCCATTTCCTTAGATATTTTTGTCAGTGTGACTGCAGGTTTTGATCCCTACTATAGAAATTTCAGCATTTTAACATAACAGTGGAGCACATCGTGCAGTTTTCGCCATTTTCGGCAATATGTTTGGCTTTTTCTGCGCACATACAGCACAATGTGCCTCCTTAAAGGCTTAATGGAGCTCATTTTTACTTTCATTTTAGAATTTTGGTACTGAGGTTGTATGCAGTGCCGAATTTATGCAGTTCTCAAATGCTTTTTTAAGCAAACACTGGTTGCTGTATACACAGGGTGAGCAAAAGCACACACACACACACAATTGTGCATGTCTCATATGGAAAAAGAAGAATGTGAAAAAATAGGCAGCACTGGATGCATCACTGAAATAAACTTAAGCATCCCCAACAAAACATTTCTCTCTAGTTTCGGCAATGACTTCACACTTTTTGTGGGGATGCGGCCAGCCAGGAAGTACCGAGCTAGATTATATACTTTAATAATAAACTTAAAATAGTTTTGTTTTCTTATTTTAACCCTTTGAAATCAGATATCTACTCCTAACCGCCAAATAATTTTTACCGTTCCAGTTGTATGTATGCTCCCAGCCTCGACAGCAAAGAACCACATTCATATCGTATTGCAGTAATTGTATTAAGTAGATAAGCTTCATAATACTGCATATTATGAATTACTGTTTGTTCAATGAAAATTAATTCTTAGCCTGAATCATTTATAACTTGCAATGTATGTAACTACGTGAAAATTAAAATTCTTCTGCATTTTATTTTATACGATTTATTTTAATTAAATTGGCTGAAATTTTTGGTAGTTGGTTATGGTTACAACAATATATATGAAAACTATTCTTCCTTATAATTTGTTTACAGAGAGAGCTTTCTGAGAGATATCGGTTGACATATTATTCTATTATCAAAGTATGTTATGTGTGTTGTTTGCTATGTGCCCGCCGAATCAACAGTATATGTATGATGGTCCTGATGGTCACGGACTTAAGGTTGCTGGTGGTATGTGAGAGCAAAAGCACAGAGAGTATGAAAATGAGAAGTCATTTTAATCACAGATATGTACAAGAAATAGTGTCCTATGTTTAAAAGAATTGTTTAAATGGATGACCAGCAGTTGCAATATGTGCATCACAAGTACAATGGATCTCATCTACAAGACGCAGATCGACACTCCTGTCATTAGAACTAGCATTGCTGCTGCTGAGGTATGTGACATGCTGGGCATCTTTCACAGTGTATGGCATCATCATGATGCATGTATTGCTGTTAATAATAGTTTATTTAAACAATTCTTCAAATATCAAACATTTTTTGTTAAACATCCACGATTAAAGCAACATTTTGTACTCCACATTCTTTGTACTTATTACGTTTCCCCAACACACTGTATTATGAAAAGTGTAACTTATGCCACCTTAGAGTTGCGACTATTAATTTTAGCATATATATAGTTTAGTATTTTTATATGTACTAGCTGTTAAAAATAGAAAATGAGGCATACTACTCATTTAAAAATGATACAATTATTCACGTAATTAACAGTAATATTAATTCTTGATCAAGTAAGTTGTTTTATTCCTGAAAAAAATAGTTTTATTAGTAGCTTGACTTTTTTTTATGATTTTCATCTGCGTTTTAGTTATGGTAGTGTATTTAGTTTTTGCATTACATTTTAAAAACTTTTTTGAATGCTCACGGATTTATTTTCTGCTCCTGGATTTTATATTACATTTTAAAATAATGATCTCAAAACTAGTTTCATCATTTTACAAAAGACTTGTGTTCATACGTGTGCTTATTAGTTTACGGTTGCAATAACTGTTGTGTAATTTAAAATTTGTTCATTGTTTATAACACAAGGTGTTCATTTTAAAAGTGGACCTTTCACAAAAATGATATGTATGCATATTTATGAAACATACGTTGTTTGTATACATCATACATGGTTGGTTTATTTAATTACGGAAAAGCACTCGAAGTCTGTCTCCTTAAAGGAAGGGATGCCTTCGTGAAGGACTTTGTATGGGAAACTGGCTCATATGCATGTTACACATGGGAAAAAATAAAAACACCCATGCAGCCATCCCATTTTTCTGAAATGAACTCGGGTCAAACTATCAAGTGTTCAACTATTTTACCACTTGGCTGCTGGTGGGTTCCATTATATGTTAATATAACACCCCAATTCAGTGCATTTGTCTACGTATTGTGTGTGTATTTTTATTAGTCGAATTTGTGTTAAACATCATCATAAAAAATAATCTCGACTGGTAAGAAGTAGAGATCTCGATGCTTATAGTCTTTAGATATAATTCTGCCTCTAAAACTTCCTTCGATATTTTCATGCTGGGATTTACTCTGGAACATTTTGCATTACCTTGTTAACATTCAGTAATGATGTTCATTGTTTTGCACTGAAACAGTGAATTAGTAGACAGTATCTTGCAAGGTTCAGCATTTATTATTGTGTTAAAGAACACTGACTCAGTAATTTGTTAATAGTATTTGAAAAGATGGAAAGAAGATGGATAAACAAGTGCAAGTTTTGAAGGCTTCATACTTTGCAAATTTGGTCACAGACATATCCATTTTAATAAGACCATTCCTCATCTGAAAATGTCGCCACAAATTAACCTCTTACAAAAAACAATTAGAGATATAGAACACAGTACGACAGTCCGGGTTCAAATCTCATAAAGGATACAAATGCTTTGTAAATGTATAGTGATTTTCTGGCATGTGGGCATTTAAAAAACCTATTAAAGCCGAAGTTCCCTTGAGAGGCTCGTGTTAGAAAAAGAGGGTTTAGAAGACATTCGGATTTTCGTAAAGTGTTCCTAGTCGAAACTCGGATAAAATTTAGTTAATTATTCTGTACCAGATATGTGCAAAGGCAGTGGCGAATGACAGCTGTTCTCTTGCCCCACCCATGAACATTCATCAAGCTGCTCCACTGCTGTTATATCCAAGTGTGCAAATCAGCAACAGCAAAAATATGTATCAAATACTATAATGATTTAAATTTGACTTTCAAGACTAATCTTTGATGACTGTTTAAATTTTAAAATTTATTTTACAAGAAATTATATAATTCAAGGAAGCATTATAGTCATATTATTTCATAAAAGAAGTTTTTTTTTTCTAGACAATATTTCTAACTGAAAAACCACGCTCTAGGAATTTTAACTTCTTCACCTATTAGCTTTAGTAATAAATCTTATTCACCGTTTATAACAGGACGCTTTAAATCTTTCGTTTCGTCCTCAATGATCTAATCTCTCCTGTATTTCTAATTATGCTTTCTGCAATAATTATTAAGTAATAAAATATACAGTATGTTATGGTAATGCCACTACTTAAAACATAAAAAGGTTTATGCAAAAGTATTGTTACGGATTTTATATTTAGTTAGCTATTTTTAGTGGAATTGTAATTAAAATTGTTTTATTCCCCGTGTAATGCAGCGCGTGACGAGTTTTAAGAGAAAGCTACGCCGAGAAAGTAAAAATACAGGAGCACACGCATTTAACATTTAATGATTAGGTATCTCGTAAATGTACTCTTTCGCTTTCCAGAAACCTCGAGAAAATAAAAATTACCAGAATGTTCTCGTGCATGATTAAAAAGCTTTAAAAAGCCAGAGAGAAACATCTCAGTTTAGTTGTTTACATAGTAGTTATTATTACTGTAGCGAATTCGCGGTGGGATCGGATTAGCTTTCTCTGCGCTTTGAATTGTGTTCTATTTAACGTTTTAGTAGTTTAAAATAAAACTACTGTGTGATATTGTACGAAATCTGTGAGGAAAAATTTCAGCAATTTGTTTTATTTCTTGTGATACTAATAAATTTTATTAACTTTTCATCGGACTTCTACATTCAATCTATTACGAACCCGTACGCATGCAACATTTTTTCGTGTTAGGAATGGAGTTTGAATGCCAATGACGAGAGCGATGGAAGAGCTTAAACTCACTTAAAGAAGTGATGAAAACTTGCCAAGAATCCGATAAAGAAGAGATGAAAGCGGTTCAACAAAACATGGAAGCGGGACAAGAAGAAATTAAAGCAGGCCAAGAAGAGATGAAAACTGGTCAAGAAGAAATGAAAAGAGAAATTACCTGCATAATAGAAAGCAAATTTGACGCTATGGAAGGCGGCATAGACGCGGCTGAAAATAAAGTTGGACAAATTGAAGAAAAATTTTCTTCTGTGAAAGAGCAAACAGAATAGAGAGTTTCGGCCGTGAAACAACAAATAGGTTACAGAGTTTCTTCTGTCAAAGAAGAAATCGAAGGAAGAGTTTGTGCCGTTCATCCTCACCTGGGAACGCCGACGCCTTTTTTGAAAGACTGCTCAGAAAGCTGCCGAAATCACACTGGGGTCGAAGAGAACGCTGGACTGCCGGCTGTTCTCCATCCCAGATACTTATCCGTCGTGACCTTCGTCTGCCTTGTAATCTCTTGTTTGGTCGCCCTCCAGATGCCCCTTCATCGTCTGAGGAATAAATCCAAGAACTCCAGGCAAGTGATGAAGTTTGAAGTGATGCAAAATTTTGCACGAGAGCGAGTCAACTTGGCGACGGAGAAGATGAAGACTCGATACGACACCAGAGCTACTGGAGATTTCTAAGCCTAAAGTTATTCATCACGGCGGGTTAGCTCACTATTATGGCCATACTACTGTACATAATTGTAAATAGTATAAGCCCATGGACTTTTTTGTTTCTAACTTTGTATTTGATTTGATTTGTATTTAGTATTTGATTTTTTTTAAGTTACTTGTTGCAGTCATTGTTTATGTTGTTTGTAATGTAATGTTTATTATTGCATTTTTGCCTTAGTTGTAAGTTTGACTTCCTGTCCAGGGATTGTACTGACCGGGACGTTCAGTCCTTGGAAAGGGGGCAGTGTTACGGATTTTGTAGTTACTTAGCTATTTTTAGAAGAATTGTAATTAAAATTGTTTTATTTCCCCGTGCAAAGCAGCGCGTGACGAGTTTTAAAAGAAAGCTACACCGAAAAAGTAAAAAATACAGTAGCACGCACATTTAACATTTAGTGAATCGATATCTCATAACTATACTCTAATGCTTTCCAGAAACCTCGAGAAAATAAAAATTACCAGAATGTTCTCGTGCGTGATAAAAAAACTTTAAAAAGCCAGAGAGAGAAACATCTCAGTTCAGTTGTTTACTTAGTTGTTATTGTTGACTGTAAGGAATCCGCGGTGAGATCCGATTAGCTTTCTCTGCGCTTTGAATTGTGTTCTATTTAACGTTTTAGTAGTTTAAAATATAACTACTGTGTGATATTGTGATATTGTACGAATATCTGTGAGGAAAAATTTCAGCATTTTGTTTTATTTCTTGTAATAAGAATAAATTTTATTAACTTCCTCAGACTTGTTCATTCAATGTATTACGAAGCCGTTCGCACGCAACAGTATTTAAAAAAGATAGATTTCTTTGTTACTTATCTAAGTAAAGAGGGGGTGTGTTTGCTCAGTACTTTAGTTTAGTAAGCAATCTTATGTTTTCAAATAGATCTGCAGTTTGGGGCGGCATGTTTGTCACAATGTAACCTTTTTTTGTTACCACTATAAAAATGATATTTATTCCAATACCTCTGAATTTTAGTGATACTACCTCAAAAAATTACAATTTAATTCATGAAGTTTAATATATCTGAATATATCTGAAAGTGTTAGTAAGAAATTACACATTTACCATATGTAGCTAGTTTAAATAACTTTTCTTTCAAATACCAAGTCCCAAAATGAGTGGGCTTTCATTTACAGTGTGTAAACTGAATTCTATTTTAACATAATTCGTAAGAATTTTGTTGGTTGGTCACATAAAACTCGCATCTGAATTTCTTTTATCAAATCATCTAATAAAACAAGTTAGCAAAGTAACAAGTTAGTCTATCTTAACATGGGAAAACATTTCCATTTTTTTTATAGATCTTATTTTTAACATACGAAATTTCACGGTGATACACATGAGTGTTGAACAAAGTTTTGCAAAATGAGAAAACTTAGTGATCAGTATATTGAAAAGATGGTTATTGAAATTTGATTAGTCAAAATTTTAGGGCAATAAGTGATATCTGCCTAGAACAGGATACTTTCCTGTCAGCAGTTAAATTCAGTGCATCCTTAAGATTTTCATAGTATGCTATTAACTTATAAGGTATATCTCCCACATTCTTAGCGTGCCTTCGTGGTGTAATGGTCAGCACAGTGAGCCGGTATTTCAGAGATCCGTGGTTCGATTCCCGGCGAAGGCGTTGCTTATTTTTCACCTCTCTTGCTTCCAAAAAAATACCTAATGTCTCTACAAACTTTGAAGATGAAATTACATAACTTTTTCTGCGAGCTACATGTAAAATTTGTTTTTAAAAATCCTTACTTTTAAATTTCTAAAGTGTATATATATAATTTGATTGTCCTAACGGTACAAAACTGAAAAGTAATAGAAGCAAAATATTGTTGTAAATAAATACTATAATGAGGATAGAAGACAGAATTTACATATATGAAATACTTTTTCAATAACTGCTGAAGGGCACTGAAAAGAAATCTGTTCTAACGTGAGAGAGGTGATATTTGCGAATCGCAAATGGAAATATAAGCAATGCAGGTAGTGTAGGAGTTAAGGCAGGAAAATCAGTTAATTAAGCATAATTCATAGCACTGATTTTATGCAAACATTCTTTTCATAACATTTATATCCATTAAATCAGCTTCTGAAAATGTCTCTCAGTCTATGCAACATTTTATTAGAAAGAAAATATGTTTAAAGATTTAAATTACACAAATAATAAAGCTGCAATGACATGCTTCAGGATCTTTGTTTTTAAATTTCACTGAAATGTTGTATGCAGACATCATATCTTGCTTTGTGAAGAATTGATCAAAAGAAACATTGAAAACGATGTAGAAGATGAACAAGATACAAACGTATTTGTTTCAGATGACTAATTATGATCTCCATCCAAAAGCTTATATCTAAAAGTAAAGGAGGAAATAGAAGTTTCAGCATCTGTGTTTTTCGAAGAGCAGAGCCTTTTCATAACAATGGCAAGAAACGTTTCACTCAGTCTTCAATAATAAAAAATGAAAACAGGGTACAACAAATTGTTTTGCTAGAAAAGGGGGATTCACCTTCTTATGCCCATGTATTTGTCAGGTATAGGGCAATCATATGTAAACATTTAATATTATGTCATATACAACAATGCTAGGAAGCTGAAACCCAATATATATCTATAATAAGTGTGAGAAAATCATGAGAGAAAATTAGTATTTGCACACGTAATTAGAATTCTTAACACCATTTTCCATCAGAATTCCTCGTTCTTTATTAATTATATTTTCTGGTTTTGCATGAAAACTCCGAAGATGACATATTTTTAAAAGGGTATGCTTATGGCTTACATTATTTTTATTCCAGATTATTATAATCTTCTCTTAGTTATAAATATTAATCATTTATTAAAAGCATTTATTTAGATATTTTTTATTACCTCCATACATAGTGAAATCAAATAAAAATGCATATGTATCAATTTACACAATTTTAAAGATTAAATTTTTTATTCAAAAAGCTATACTTTTTGCAGTTGTTTCCACAGATATTATAATCTTGTTCAAAAGTTTTAATTGAATGTTTAAATCAATTAACTTTATGTTTTAATGGTCATCGGTGTGTCAATTCATGTTCATTTTTCATATACATACAAATACATGAACACATACTTCTATAAATCTAAAAACTTTAAGACATGAAAATGAGAGTTTTCTTAGAGTGATTAAATAGATTGCTAATGTGATTTTAAGTACAGACAAGTTTTTTGTAGTTCGAGTAATAGATGATATTCCAATTAAATATACTCTTATTAATAGTACGTTCCAGAAAAAATCCATGCAACCAAACAATTCTGCTGCAAAAAAATTCAATCCTAAACCAAGCTAGCAATGTTTTATGTTATCCCTCTAAAAAAATATAATTAGAGATTATCATATGTTTTTATTGAATCTTAACTCAGAAATCATTTATTAAGATTAACATCAATTTTAAGACTAATGTAGACTTACCACTTTATTTTACAGAATTTGTAACACTGACTTTCTTTTAGCAAGTTTATACTGTTCGTAATACATTTAAGGTAAAATGCGTTATAAATCGCTAGGTGAAATTAATATAATTTCTAGAAGAACATACATTTAAACCCTGCATAATTTATATAAAGCAACAGTGTCTCTCTTTAATGGTTTAAAAATTGTTGACAAGTGTTACTGTCACCAAATACTGCATTACTTGAATAAATATCAGATGTAATTTACTTGGATGGATGGATTTCCAGGACACATAGCTAGAAATTCTATACGCTATAAGTTTATTTTAAGGTCTGTGCCAAAAATAAAAGTATTTATTGATGTATCTCTACATACATTTCAGAATACATAATCGCACTGAAAACTATCCAACATACGCTGGTGAAGACTTTAATTTTAAATTTTTTGAATATCCCTTTATTTGTATAAAGTAAGTCTACTTTTCATATGTGAAATATAGTTTCAGAAAGCAGTGCCTCCTTTTACTCTGCATCTGGTGAAGAACATCGATAAAACGAAACAAGTAATATGGACAATGCGCTATGCAAATTCACACAACATACTCTTTCTAACAGAAATGATGAAAAGGTACATATGTCATTTCCATGTAAATACTTTTCTTGCAAAACAGTTACCGTACTTTTAACAGTTTAAACTCCTTCTTTAACTAAATACATATAAACCATTAACAATATCAGTGGGTTATTTTAAATATATTGCACACAATTCTCCAACTTTCATTTATAAAGTAAAAATTTATCTAATGACACAAATGATGCTTCTCCTCGCTTTACTGAAAGGCCTGGCATTAGTTACAAAGCCTACAAGGCGATAATTCGCCATTCCGTAAATGACCGCCAAGGAGACTTTTAATCGAATGAGAGCAGACCGTAGAAGAAACTGTCTGTAGGCTTTGTGAATATGCATGCAGGTAGCAACTTGATTCGATCATGTGCTGTCGTACGAGAAGTTTGTTCCTGTCTCGTCTGCTGCTCCCGCTACGGATTATCGTATGCGTCTCTTCCCCTTTGTAGATGACTCAGTCCACAACTCCCTTTATACGTCTGGATATCAGCATCAAACCTGCCGTTCTAAGTTTGGATTACAGCTGCTGTGCCTGCTTCGCGGCAAGTATAACTCGTTGAATCTGTTTCTTGCGTGTTCTCTCCAAGCCGCGATATCGACTGCGGTCAGAGGTCTCGCCAGAAATTCAGTTGGAAGGCTGCTGAGAACTTTCCAATCTTCTAGTAGAATAGATTGCAACTCCTTTTACTCCTTTCTTTCCTTGCACGTGACATCTTGTGCTGATGCCAGGTCGAATTCACAGTTAGATCCTGCGCTTGCACGTACAACGAACATGGAGGATTCTGCACATTCACATAAAACTTCTCATCATGACTACACGCAAACTTTATGAGATCCTCAGTTCATTCATATCCTCAGTCACAAGATAACTTCATCGAACAATACTAACCTCACCAGGCAAGTTGTGCTCGACATTGAAAATGCCTTAAATCAAACAAATGTTGGACTTTCACCTGAAACTATTAAAGAACTACATCTGCTACTTGCAAAAGCACTCAACCAATTAAGAGAACAAGGAAATGCTCAAGCTACTGCAACAATCAATGAACTCAAAAGTTCTAATGAACTCTTACAGAAAGAAATAAATGACTTGAAACAATACTGCGAAGCTCATCAAACTGGAGGTGAATCCCGTAAACAAAGGAAACGCCATCTAAGAAAATCTTCAGATTCTGAGAGCGAAAATGACGAACCAAATCTTAAAACTAACAACAAATTTTAACTTCTCCAAACAAATAATGATTCAATTATCTGGGATAATACTGAAGAGAACCACACACCCACTTCTAGTCAACCAGCTAGCTATACGTGCGACCCTTCCAAAAACTACCAAGAAGAAATTCTCAGAGAATAAAATTCAAAAGAAGGCAGTTCCACGCATAATAGTGGATAATATTGTCAAAGCCGACAAATTTCTTGCAAATTTAAGTAATCAAACTAGAAGAAAGATAATGGGCACTCTTAAAGGAGACTACAAATTGAGCCCCACCGCTTTATTCGTAAAGTAATAGAAGAAACACATCTTAACCTTTGAAGCACGGTGTGCCCGGTCTGGACACACCTAAAACTTTCCTTCTGTGCCCACAGAAAAATTGTATGAAAAAGGATTTATAGGTTAATCAAATTCGCTGACACAACCTTGTATTTGGCGTACATTTACTAAAAACACTCAATTGATTTCGAGGGCAGCTACAGGTCCCTTCTCATCAAGAGAACAAAATATCTAAGATAGATATTTAGATCTAAGATAAATATCTAATATAAATATCTAATTTAAATATCTAGATAAATATCTAATTTAAAGATCTAAGATAAATAGCTAGATATTTTGTTCTCCTGATGAGGAGGGACCTGTAGCTGCCCTCGAAATCGATTGAGTGTTTTTAGTAAATGTACGCCAAATACAAGGTTGTGTCAGCGAATTTGATTGTCACATTGGCGTGTTTCTCTTCTATTGTGATTTATAGGTTACTCTGAACCTTCTTTATTTATACTAGATGTAAGCCAACACAAACCAGTCCATATATTTTAGACATGTGTAGTTTTTAAAGACCATCATTTTTCAAAAATATCTTCCAGAATTTTTTAGGATATAAAAAGGAATTGTTTGAAAAGAAATTTCTATGTTATTTCCTTGGCTGTATGCTAATCTCCTTAATTCTATATTAGTTTTAAATTTTTACCTTGAAATCTTCCCAAAAATCGAAAGGCGAATATCAGGTGTGCCCAGAGTGGGATCACTGAGAGACCTGGACAAGACCAACAACTGTATCTTTGTTTCTCTGCAGCTCACTGGTCAACTCATTCACACTTGAAAGATGGGTCAACATCTATGTTTCATTTCCTGTTTCTTCTTTTCTCTCTCTCTTTTTTTTTTGAGAGGAGGTTTGGTTATCAACAAATAAATTGTTGGAGTGATTTTCTGAAGGTCAGGGGTAATTTTATCAGTTAGCTGTTTGATTTTTCCCTAGAGCAGTTTTCTTTTTCCGCTTTCGTTCAAAGAAATTTTGTTAGCGCTATGTTTTGATAGTTTTGAATTTCAGACGTTTATTTAATTTAATTTTATAGTTTATGATTTCTAATAGTAGCTATAATATTAGTTTACTTTTTTCGAATTTTTAATTATTTTCCAAATGAATCGGAGAGGGCTCACCATTTCTGAATCACTGAAAGTGCTATACGAATTGCCTTCAGATAATGAATCTGATACGGATCCCGGTACATGTGCTAAATATCCAATGTTGGGTAGTGCTTTTTCAAAGGTGGTGTCACTTTCTTCGAAAAGTACCACTATGAAAAAAATAGACAAAAATGCAAATATCATATACCAAAGTTACTTTTTTCGTTTATACGTATGTAATCATCATATAACTAAGAACAGTTTTTTAGGGCCGGTCTAGAGTAGCAGCTTCCCCGTGGCACAGGTAATGCTAAATCTGCTACGGTATTCAGAATCTAGTGTTTTAATCGGAGGCTAGGTCTCTTACTCTTTTACATGCTTCCCAGCAATGCTCCTTTCAGCACTCTTTTCAAAGCTCTGTTCATTCAGTGTCTCGCTTCGAGTACACCCGCAGAATTAAAACGATGGCAACTAACAAACCAAGGCTTTATCATTAATCTTTTCACAATCATGAGAAACAGAAAAAAAAATAAGCCAATGCCGCTTTTCTTATTTCACTTTCCTAAGACTGAAGCATCAGAAAACATTTATCTCACCAAGCACATCGGATATATTAATGTCAATGCTGAAACCTTAAAACGGATGCCTGGCCCTCCACAATGTTATCATTGCCAGCAATACTTCCAAAGCTCACTTTTATCTACTCGTGACTGGGTTTGTGTCCGTTGTGGCGGAAATCATGAACCTAAAAACTGCCCAGTTGACAAACATAGACCTGCCACTTGCTGCCATTGTGGTCGCACACATCCAGCTAACTTCTCCCAGTGTCCAACTAGACCACAACAAACCAAGCAATCCACCAACCAAAAATCCTTCGAATTTACAAGACAATAACTTTCAACCTCTCAACAAAGAAATGGATTCTCCGGAGCCTGAAAATACTAAAAACTCCAACATATCTGAACTCCAACCACGAGCTGCACTTTTTCAGAATTATTTCATTTGCGTTCATTAAAAACAATATGGACTGTTATTATAAAAGGCCTCAAAGCTATGAAAAAGAAAAGCTGGCCTATACACAAAATAGATGCAATTGTCGACATTCTTGACAAAATTAGTAATCGCCTTTAACATGCCACTCAGTATTAATCTGAGAAACATCAAAATTATTTCATGGAATGCTAATGGCCTAGTTAACAAAAAAGAGGAATTTGGCAATCTTCTTCTGGAAGGTGAACCTGACGTAATTCTTATCCAGGAAACGCACTTGAAACCTGCACTAAGAGTGCTTTACGCAAACTATTCTACTTACAGTGTGGATCGAGAAACCGGACGCAGAGGTGGAATCATCACTTTTGTTCAAAGGAGCATCCAACGTCAACTCAAATTTTTCTACCGCTTTTGAAAGCAATACTATCGAAATTCAAATTGAGCACTAAAAATTCATTATGTCTAATATCTATATACGTCCTAATAATAGTCCCAGCATTAATTTTGAAGTCAAACAACAAAAATCAGCATTATATTTGTAAATTTTCACAGGACTAGTTTCGATGGTTTTACCGAACCATCACTCTCAGCTGCGAAAGCGCAAATGAACGAGATAAGATTAGAATAGCTGGACAGTAGTTAAGCTACTGGCGCCATCTATTACTGAAACTAGAACTAAAAGATAATTTCTTTAAAGGCTGAAGGCAAAGATGGATTGGAATTAGGGTCGTTAACTAGAACGGAAAGATTTTTTTGAATGTTAAACGCCTCTAGAAAATGTAATTCTCTAATGGAAGATGTTTTTTGAATAATTTTGGCTTCAGAAAAATGGGAAGCGTGATTTTCGGACCAACAATGCTGGGCAACAGAGGACTTCTGTGTTTCCTTTTTTCTTATATATGCCTTATATTCCTTAACGTAAAATTTTAAGGCTTTCTTAGTTTGATCAATGTAAATTAAACCCCACTGGCAAAGAATCTTGTAAATACCCCAGGAATTCATATCCGGAATGGGGTCCTTGAGTATGGAACTCAGAATTTTATTGATACGATAATAAACGGCCTGAACGTTTAATTTTTGTAAATACCTGCAATTGTATAGCTAATTGCTGGAAAGAAAGGAATGACGACAGAATTTTTATAATCTCCTAAAACAAGAGTGTGCCTTTTGGTGTGTTGAGATGATAATTTTTTAATTGCTTGATTAATAATGTTGGGTGAAAAGCCCCTGTCAATAGCTACTGCTTTTAAATAGTTTAGTTTTTCATCAAGAGCCAGTTTGGAGCAGCAAACTTGAAGTGCACAGAAAACATAGGAATAAAATGAAGTTAACTTTTGTTTAGTCAGATGACATGATTTGAAGTGTAGTGGAAGGCAAACCGATGAAGGTTTACGGTAAACCGCAGTACAGAAGTTAGATGTGTTACGTGTGACCACAATCTCGTGGAACGGAAGAGAAATGCATGTCTCAAATTCAAAAGGGAACTAAATAGCAGGATCAAAGGAATTCATTGTTGAAAGATTTTTGTTTAAATCATCTTTATTACCCTTCAGCACTGTAAAAGTATCGTCTACGTAGCGGAACTATACCCGGAAGTTTAAATTTTCAAATAATTTTGATTCATAATAATGCATGTAGATATCAGCAAGGATGGGACTGTTCCTAGAGAAGGGGATTCCTCTCCCTTTGAATATCCACTTACCAGGCTCAAATCAGTTACATATAGACAATTAAATATTACTTCATACTTAAAAATGTGTACTCACGTGGTTTTCTCAAAGAATTTCATGTATTTTTTTTACATTTTATTTCGGGATATTATTGCGGCAGTTTGGCACTCTGTGGAATTCATTTCAAAATGGATCTTCAATATTTTTCAAGAAATGTGTTGCAGTTAGTAAGCAAGCTCTCCTCAGATGGCATCACTCAGCTCTCTAACCTGCTTGCTTTTAGCCTTTCCTCGGAGAACGACAAGGAGCCGTACTAATTGATGCTACGCATTACAAGACTCCCTTACTGCTACGCATTACAAGGCCCCCGCTGGAATTTCATTGTATCCGAAAGGCACAATTTCATTAAATCTCATGATAACCCCCCCCCTCCAAAACTATGTTCGGAGCATGGAGGTTAGAATAGACCTCCATGGTTCTATTCTAACCTCCATGGTTCGGAGCCATCTTTAGCGCCACCTATAAAGAGTGAGAAAACTAAACTCATTTGAACATCAGAGTGCAGAAGAAGCGTTGATGGTCCGGCTCATAAATATTCTACCTAATAGTTGTTTAGTTTTTCACAAATAAACCGAAGTTTTTTATTCAAAAGGAGGAATGTCTCTACATTTATTATATAATTCAGTAGCTTCTGTTTTAAGTAGGAGGACTACGCGATTACTACCAGCATACTGTACTAGTATTTATGCGAATAAGCGAAGGAAGTATTCAATACATGGTATCAGTGATGTATTTTGTAAGGGTAAAACAAAGGTCAGTTGGGTCCTGAATTTAAATACAGTACTTATTGAAACATAATCAAATAATAATAAAAGGCAATAAAAATCTTTTTATACGTATATTTTATTTATAATGAATAAATTTATTTTAATTCTGTAAGGTAATGGTATTATTGGTAATAGCTGTTTTATGTGTAAGCAGCTTGTAGAACAGGTAATGAGAATAAATCTGAGTGACTATTGCACTAATTATATAGTTTTCTTCTGTGCCTTGTTTAAGAAGAATCTTGGTTTATGTAATGAGATTCGTTCACGTCCTTTTATTATTGTGTATGTAAATAAATGAAATTTAAAGCAGTTGTCATTTGAAACATTTTTAATTGCTGAGGAAAACTAGTTATAAAATCATTTGTCATATATATATATTTTGCATGAACTTAGGTCTGGATTTAATGGTGATATATAAAAATTTTAAGAACTGGTTGTCTACCTAAGTATAAGTTAAAATTAATGGCTAAGTAGTGATGAAATGCTTGAATAAGTATTAAAATTTAATGGTAACAATTGATTCCCTGAACTAAAGCTATTTTAATAACTGAATTGGCTGAGTACTACCTCTAGTCCATATAACATAATGAATGTTGTTATCATGCACCACTAGTAACAGAGGGAGTAAGGTAATTGAATGCTTGCAAGTCATCTAATTTACAGTTGTTGGCCAAGACTAGCTCTGCAAATGCTTTCAAGATTTTACATAATGCACAACTTAATAAGTCAGTCTCCAGGCATCCCTTTTTCAAATATAAAACTTATTTAACCATTAATAAATCACCTATCTAGCTGTAAAGTTAGTGAAATTTTTCTTAAATACTTTAAAAAGATTAGTTTTTGGCCTTTGGGTTTTTAACTAAATATCTGTCATAATTCTTCCTTTGCATAGAGAATTAATAGAAAGTATATTATCTGATTTTATATATTAAAGGAAATTTATCTGTTACTTAGAAATTACTGTACGTGAATAAATGTTATTAATGAAATTTAAGAAAAATTAATATGTATGTAATATTTTAATGTGTAGTCCTGGCACCTGAGTGGAAAGATGAACATATGACACCGACACAAAATAAATTAGACGAATTCCCAGTTTTTATTTCCTAAGATATTTATCCAAGCATAATGAATTATAATAATTTCTTTTATACACAGGTTGACAGGGGCAACATCATTTATATGTACAAGCAGAGCCATATCTTAGCAGTGGTGAAGCTAGAAAAAAGAATGATGTAGTTTTTTTTGTCCAAGAGTATTTATACTAAGTACTTGCCGAAAGTACTCTAAGCTATGATTGATTAATCTTAGGTTGTTATAAAATGTGGAAGGGTCTCGAATTTGGGAGAGCAGGTAAATTTAGGGTGAGAGCAACAAATCTAGAATCGTTAATTTTGAGGTCGCCAATAATTTTTAAAGCAGCTATCGTATTTTCTTTTCTTATATCTTACATATATGTATGACTGAATTTAGTATACAAGTTTTTCATTCATGTTTTTAGATAAAATGACTGTTTCTTTTATAAAGCAACGTGTGCCATACAGGTTTCTGTTAAAAGATATGTGTGCTAACCTGATACTTTTGGAGTCTTATGTTGTTTGACTCATTTATGTGGATTCTTATCAAGACCTTTAATAGCATTCTTGTTTTCAAAGTAAGTACAGTAGGTGGTGTTTTATGTTAGCAAATTTGTCAAACAACTATTTTGATAACATTAATTAAATGATAATATTGTATTAAGTGGTGAGAAAAAAATGACCTTCAAAATAGCAGTGGATTTATCTAATTTACTATAAATATAACCAAAAACATAAATAGATAACTTCACATTTTAATTAGGAAAACGTAAATTTTTTTTTTTAAGAACTACATATCATTAACTCATTATGGTAAGATTTAATAATGAAAAGTTTTGCATGAAATAACCATTAAATTTTTATTGAAATCTTTATCCTGAGGAATATGGTAACTCCCTCTTATTATCACATTCAGGAGCAACTTTATTGACATGACAAGTATAGCTCGTCATCAGGTTTTCATGCTATATCATTTGATCAAGCTGTTTAGTGACTCAGTCCATCACTTGGTGATGTTTCTCTTGTCACTTGATGGTTTATATAATCTATACTTATTCAACGACATTACTTCAGTTTTAAAAAAGTATTTTGTAATACTCTGATATGATATCTTAATTGTTGATTGTAATAAATGAAGTATTTTCCATGTGTTCGTATATTATTTGGGGACTTTGCATTTCAGTGACATTATCCGAATGATAGCATTAACTTTGATCATATTAAGCAGTTTCAGGAAAAATATATGGCCCAAATGCGCTTTAGCCCACTGCTTGGCGGCGATTGTTTTTGAATGAGCAATAAATGCGCCAACATGGGTAACTCCGTATATCCGCGAACATGGCTGACTGGGTATTTTGAAGCTACGGAAACATGTAGTTTTCGCGCATGCGTATTTCCTATTTTATAAAGAACGGTTTTATTGGTAATGTGAGATGACGTAGCAGTTTATTCGAAATGCTTACGTGTTAATTTGAGTAGTTATTTCAGTTCTCGTTTTATTCTTTGAATGCGGTGTTTTTCTATTGAGTGTTTGCTATTTTCGTACGTATATTTCGCTAAATACCAAGTCGCTATGGATTTAGCTGTGATGCTGAGAGAGGTGAGTGAATGTACATGTACATTTATTACTTTATTGGAAGTGCAAGGGAAACGTGATTGATTGGTGTATGAAAGCTGGTTATTTTGTTGATTTGTGCACATTGCCTACATTGTGCAATTCGCTGATGTTTTTTTTAAGTTAAAACGGAACGCTGTGCACATGGCATTTTCTTGTAATTTATTTTCGTTATTTTAGCTTATTTTGTTGATTTGTGTACGTTGCCTACATTGTGCAATTCGCTGAAGTTTTTTTTAAGTTGAAAAGGAACGCTGTGCACATGGCATTTTCTTGTAATTTATTTTCGTTATTTTAGCTTATTTTGTTCATTTGTGCACGTTGCGTACATTGTGCAATTCGCTGAAGTTTTTTTTAAGTTTAAAAGGAACGCTGTGCACATGGCATTTTCTTGTAATTTATTTTCGTTATTCTAGCTTATTTTGTTTATTTGTGTACGTTGCCTACATTGTGCAATTCTCAGATTTTTTTTTTAAGTTAAAACGGAACGGTGTGTACATGGTATCGTTTGTAATTTTAATGCCCTTTTAAAAAAAATTCCTTCTTTCTGGGATGCCATTTTGGTTACGTTTTCGCGGAGCGTGTCGGGAAGGTTATGTAACGGCATAAAATGTGTAAGTATTACAACATAAAATGTAAATAATTAATTTAAACCTAACTGACAAATATTTTAATGATCGTAATGTTCGTTTTGCATATTATTTTATTATCTTTTTGTGGCAACAGTTTCCATACTAATTTATGCTTTAGAATTCTATGTTTTGTTTACAATAGGTTTTCGCGGAGCGTGTCGGGAAGGTTGCAATTAATTGCAAAGACATTTCGCAGAAACGCGCCGAATTGGCGATTTTCAAAACATCGCCAAGCAGTGGGCTAAAGCGCATTTTCACCAAATATATATTAGAGTATCCTTTGGAGATTTTTTTTTGCGCCATTCCTGTTTACGTTCAAGGCTCATCTTAGTAAAATGGCTTCGAAAGTGTAATGCAGTAAAACATAATTAAAACAAAAAATATATAATCTCAATAAACTGCATTTTAAATCAAACAAGGAAACAACATAAGAATGGAAATACATGTTATGTCATCTATATAATACAAAAAGGAAGTATCAACTTACCATATTTAAAAATTTCTGTTTCTTCGGTATGTGAGACACACAGAATTCCCTAACAGCATTTAAAAACTATTTAAAATTATCTAAGTAGAATCTGTATATTGCCGTTGCCACATAAATTCACGAAAGTAAAAATGAAAATTATTATCTGGACTCTCGACAGCACTTCTTTTGAAAATCCCTTTTTATTAAACTTCACATACCTTCCATAGTGTTGATATGAGCTCCGGTTTCCAAATCCTTAAATCTCACTTGTGTAATTTACCAAGAGGTGAACAAAGCCATTTAAATCTTCATTTACATACCAGTCAGTTCCCAGTCATTCTAAAGTGTATAGAAACTTCAGGTTAATCATACCACCAGCAGGCATTTTTTGGTGTAAAGCACAAAATGCAATGTTCTTTGTAACCAGCATCCAACTCATAAATAAGCCCTTACAAATATTTTCCCATCAATCAAGTTCATCGCAATCAAGCAACCAATCATGTCATAATGGGGTTTCCATAACATTCAGTTACTCAGGTTACCATAAATGAAACAACAACTTGGTGATAATGAAAGGGATACCCTAAAATAGGGACTAACTGCAGTTTTTACTATGTTGTCAATAAAAATTCTTAAACTATGTCATTCTGCTTTTACTACTACTAATTTTTTATCAAAATAATTCTTGATTTTTTAGAAGTAAGTCAAAATAAATAAATAAATTACGTTTGAGAAGGATTTGTTTCTACTTTTACGCATCAGTATCTATTGGGAAGAGAAAGTGCATTGATTTGTGAATATTTGGCATTCAGCTTAAGTGGATGTCTTAATATGCATCATATTTATTATTTCAGTAATATGTCTTTTATAGTTTCGGAACTTGATTAAAAACAAACTCTATCCTCCCTTTTCATGTTCTTATACAAATAATTATATATAATTTAATTTAGCATTTGTTTTAAATCTTTTGTTTGTCTAATTTTATGACAAATTTCCAGCACTTCTTGTTCCTTTACGTAAGTAAATGTACACTAGTTGTCAGTAATTATTTACGTGATTTTTCTTTAAAAAAATCACGTAAATGATGATTACTCAAAAAGTTACATGTAGAATTTAATGAAACTGACCCACAGTATACAAAATGTAAGGTATAAAATAACATGAAAAGAAATTACCATACAATTATGGTGTTATAGAAATTATCATATGTATAAAATGAAAAAATCGGATGTGTCACAGTTTGGTATAAGAAAATTGTCTTGGTTATGGATGATATGGAGTGTAACCTTCCATAGAAGCAATACAATACCTACAGCAATGTGTGATGCTGTCAATTATGCAGTCTATCAATTTCACAGAAAGTGAGAGCCATTGCTTTTTTAAAGTAGTTACAAGTATGGCAAGGGTCTGAAGAGGAGGTTTGAGAGCAGCTATACATCTTAACATGCTTACTTGCTTAAAGCATCCTAAACATGCTTGATGTGATTCAGGTCCGGTGGTAGAGTTGGCCACTCCATGCATTGAATTGTTTGCTGCTGAAGATAATTATCCATAATGCGAGTCCTATGCGTTCAAGCGTTGTAGGCCTGTAGCAGGAAATTATCACCTATGCCCCAGCATAAGGGCACGTATCAAGGATGTCATCTCTATAGGTTTGAGCATTCATGGTTCCACGTGGAAAGACATGGAGATCTATGCATCTACCCAAAGAGATATCACCTCAAATGCAGACACTGCCTGTTCCTTATGCATCCCTTTCATGGATGTTTGATCGATGGTAACGAGTCTCAGATTCTCTCAAAATCAAACAACGGCTAAACCTGGACTCATCTGTGAAGAGAATAGCCCTCTATTTGCTCAGCTGTCCAATGTTGTTGTGCCCACCTCAAACGTTCCCTTGTATGATGTAACGTGAGTGCCACGCAAATGGCTGGCCGCCTTGCCTTCATGAAACCTACACACTGTTGATGTTGACACCAATCTTCCAGTGGCTGCAGCAAGGGAGGATCTGAGTTGAGGTTCTGTTCCATTGTACACATAGCAACAAATATCAGGCATCAATGTTCGTCTCCTGGATCCCAAATCTGTTGACTGAGACCAGAACCCACGACTCACATTTAGCCATCTGGCCACTTCTGTCTGATTTTTGTTCTGCCTGTAATCTCCCACTGGCTCTCTATTGTAATTCTTTGGGCAAATAATGCCCGGAGGTAATTGTTACAAATTGGCTATCCCAGATTTTTTATGTTTGGGATAAAAAACTTAGGATTACTGAGATCAGTGTCAGCGAAATTTGCAGACTTACTCTGAAACATGGAATTTTATATTTGATAACATATTCAAATTTTATACCGATTGGCTTATTTTTGAAGGATTTATTGCTATGCTTTTTTTTTTTTTTATTATTTTTCCTCAATTTTTGGAAACTAGTGTGTATATTAGTAATGTAGTAAATATATATGTCCACTGTACAAAAAAAAAAAGGGCAGGGGACAGTTCCTTATCTCCCGTTTTACTCGAATGATGAAATTCAACTTGCATTTTTCATGTCTCGAAACTACAACTTAGGATATGTATTAGATGTATGTATAGCATTGTTCTAATTTAGATATTTTGACACAAAATTGGACTTTTGCTGAAATGACATGCCAATTTTTTCCATATTTCGATTGTACAACTCAAATTATGCCAAACTGCCAAGTTTTGTAAAAAATCACACGAGTAGTTTTCAAAAAAGCTATCTCTCAAAGTTTTAGCTCCTCGATGTTAATTGAATTTGGTATATATTTTCTAATGTCTTTTTTTTTATCAAACTTATTTTATTCTTCCTTTCACATTTCAAAATTTAGTTTCATTCCAAATAAAATTTGCTCATTTTTTTTATTTGTTTTTAAATTTGTATTTTTAAATAATTTTTATAAATTTTTCGAAAATAATTGTTGAATTATAAGCTATAAAATTTTGAACATCATCTAAAATATTTCTAGGCACACCTGTAGGTATACATGAATTTACATATTGACACGTATTGAAATTTGGCCTATTTATTATAAGCGATAAATAACACTAAATGTGGTTCATGCACTGTTAAAATTATTTCAAAGTATGAACAATGACTTTTTTTTCCACTCATGTGCAATGAAAAAAAAAAAAGAAAGGAAAATAGGTTGATATAAATAAAGAAGTTTGGCAAGTGAATTATTCTTGGCGCTAACTCAAAAACATATGCCAAGATAAATTTTTGAATTTCTTCATAAATTTCACACCAAATTTTACAAAATTTAATATTTAGGCATAATTTGAGTCGTAGAATTGAAATATGGAAAAAAATTGCTATGTTTCAGAAAAAGTCCAATTTTGTGTCAAAATATGTGTGTTAGAACAATGCTGTATATAAATCTAATATATATCCGAAGTCGCGCTTTTGAGACATGAAAAACGCAATTTGAATTTCATTAATCAGCCCAGTAGAACGGGAGATATAGAACTATCCCTTTTTTTTTTTTTTTTTTGCGCTGTGTACCTTCTTACCTAATAATTTTATTCACGAATTTACTTCTTAACTGAAAATGTTGACTTTATCATAATTCATGCTTTCAGTAAACTTCAGACCATCATTTGTCATCATATATCAGGAAGTTTTAATCCTCTCAGAGCCATGAATGTAAAATTCTATATAGACTCGTTTTAGAATTATAATACTTTATATTCATGACATTTTGAGAAACTT
This sequence comes from Stegodyphus mimosarum, assembly GCA_000611955.2. Classification (NCBI taxonomy): domain Eukaryota; kingdom Metazoa; phylum Arthropoda; class Arachnida; order Araneae; family Eresidae; genus Stegodyphus; species Stegodyphus mimosarum. Next base: position 66,532 of record KK117104.1, on the reverse strand, counting down.
TGAAATTTCAGGGCCCAAGCATAATGCTTAAAGTTTTAAGTATTGAATTTACATTAAACATTTTGGCACACACTCTGGGTGAACAAGAATGGATAGGATAGATGGCATAGTATGAACTTTGATAGATGGCATAATTTAAAAAGGAAAAAGGTTTTTTAAGCTAATAAAGATAGCCTTTGCACTTAGGTATTATGATTATTTTTTATTGCAGCTGAAGAGAGTTCTCTGAAGTATATATCTTTCTAGGAATGCAGTAGAGTGTTGTATAATGTGTATTATATAAATATAGTGCAAATTATTTTGTCATGCAGACTGTATACACTGATACTGCATATGTGCTGATTTAAAATAATTCTGTACTTGTTTCTTAGAAATTTGTTGCACCAGTCATGACACATCTTCGGAATTCAGGTTCATTTCACATGCCTTATACACTGAGCCACATAGAAGAACGGGTTCTTTTGGTTTTGAAGCTGTATGATAAGATAAACCCAGATACAGTAAAGTATCTTCCTTCTTTTCATTCTCAACGCTATGTTCTGCTTTCATGTTACTCACAAGAAGGCTAAAAAATTATTGTAGTTATTATTTATTTTTTCTTTTTTAGCTAAGCCTTAATTCCCATTTTTATGAAGATTTAGGATTAGACAGTTTGGATCATGTTGAAGTTATTATTGCTATGGAAGATGAATTTGGTAAGAAAATATAACTATATGATTTCATGTTTGACTATTTGTTAAATTCGTTAATTAGAACTTCTACTTTACATTGAGTAAATTGTAACTATGATTAGTAAGTAAGTGAAGAGAATATTTTTAGAAATGGGAAACATATGGTAAAAATTTAAACTGATTTACATAGAGACAATTTTGTGTTTTATAAATTAAATTTTTTAATTGTAACTGAAGCACGCATACTTTAATAATTAGCACTTCAGTCTTTCTATTCAATTTTTATGAAAAATTAGAGGTGGCGTCTTAGCGAGAAGAGAGGTAGAAGCAAAGTGCACAGTTATCCACTACGAAAGCTCACCAAAACAAAGGTTTCAGTTTTCAAAATTTTGAGATCAAGTTCCAGATTAAATACGTTATAAACATTATGTAAGCCATATCCCGTGGACTGATCTAGGAATGATGCAATCCAGAAATAATTATTACTCTTTTTGAAATAAAGAGGGGATGTATCCAAATTAAAAAGAGGAATTTAGGGGCTATTACTAATTTAAACTGTAATTTATATTTGCATATAATATATATTATGCGTATACAAAATACATGCATTGATCTAATCAAAAATTGAAATGAAGATTTCATTCATTATATACTTCTAACGTCTAAACTCAAAGTTACTTATATACTTTTAAGCTCAAAGGTTGTCAGAATTATTTTGAATAAAAATATATGCAGTGAATTGATCATGTCACAAAATCTGAAATGAAGATTTCAATTTCTTAATCTTTCGAAATCGTTCAGCTTCTGAAGGAATAACCAATTAAAATCTAAATCATTTGATAAGTAACTCTTAATTATTGTTGTTTTTCTCATAGTAAAAGGATTAAATGATTGGCTTTTAATAGAGTTTTTCGTATGTCAGTTTACCTTGAAATGGCATCTACCAGTGTCACTAGTGGGTTTGTAAAGGCTGTCTAAAGTAGCCAACGTGGAGCTTTTTAGCAGGAGGTGCAGGTAATCAGAAAAAACCAAAACATATTACTGCAGAAGGTTATTGCAGCCATAAAAATGGAGCTAAATATGTATATATGATGAAACTAATTGGTTAATATTATAGTTATATTGTATATGGATTAAAGTATGAATATAATATTCATACGAAATAGGTAAAAGAATCAATTTCATTTGGCTGTTTTTTTCCACCATTCAGGAAACTTGCCAATGGTGCAGAGAATACATTATTTTTAAAAAAATCTAACTTTCCACTGATGTTGTTTGCAATGCATTAAAGTTAAAGAATGTGCAGATTTTGAATTCACAGAAGTAAAAACAAATCTCAAAGCATGTACATATCCCCCTTTCCAAAACGAGGTTATTGTAAGCATACAAATTTAATTATATAGAAAATTAAAATATTTAAATTAGCAAATGAATTAAATATGAAAATAAAATATGGATGGATAAAATGAATAAAGCATGATATAATAATATAAATGAATTAAAAAATTAATTTTTTTCTACTTTTGTGGAAGAAATAAGTTTTTTCCGCTGCAGAAGAAACTTCCCAACCCTATTATATGTTTTCTTGTTTCTTGTTAAAGCTGGCATTAATCCGACCAAACTTATGACAGTCATTCCAGCAATTTAAAGGAACACATTGTTCTTCAGTTAATTAAATAATCATCAGATGCAAGTTATGGCTGAGTAGAGAATAAAAAAAATTTTGGTACTTTCTGATTATCAGTACCTCCCTTTCCAAAACATTATCAATCATTAGCAACTAATTTTTTACCGAGCTAAGAGGCAAAAGATAACAGCTATTTTCTACAATGGCAGCATATTAAGAAGTACATAAAACAGCAACCAATTAATAAAATTAAAAAGGAAGAAATATCCATAATAAAACACCTTTTTTCTGTTCTGTTTTTCACACAGAAATACAGAGAATTATAAAAAATTTGGTCATTTACAAATTATAACTCCATGGAATGTAAATTCTTGCATTCTGTAATGATTGGCAAAATGCCATATTTCTGAAAAAATGCAACACTTCCTTTTTCGTTAGCAAGCAAACTCCGCAGTGCCATTTTCATTCTGTACAAGAGGGAAAAAAGTGAACTGAATGCCACAAAAAAACAAACACTAATGACAGTCGAATTTGAAGGTTGAAATACGGCTTTTGCTGAAAAACATCACTTGACTGCAACACACACACATGACTGGGTTTCCACATAAATACATTTTGGTATCATCAAAAGTTGCCTATTTGGGGGACATATTTCATTACTTTGCGAGTACCTTTCAGAAATCTCTGAATCATCAGAAAGTTCCAAAATTTAAATAAATACGAGCTTAAAATGTGAGTCTCAGCAGAATGAAAATTCAAAGAAGAATTGAAAATTTATCTGATGATGTTAATGAACAATTACAGATTGCTGCCACCAAATTTAAGTACTTTTCTCTAGTAGCTGATGAGTCAACACACATTACTTACTTCAACAGCTCAGCTTGTTTGTTAGAGTAATTTCTGAAAATTTTAAAGTAACTGAAGAACTTGTTGGAATGAGTTCAATAAAGGGCTGAACAACTGGAGCTTATATGTTATTCTTCAATTTATAATTGTGTTCTTCATTTTATATTTGCTTGGGTATCACTGTATCACTTTGACCACTTAATGAAAGATGTGAGCTATACAATCGATTTTATTCACTATGTTTAAACCACAAGCAATTTAAGGAAATCCTAGAACACACAGATGCACCACATAGTGATCTCATATATTACTTTAAAGTAATGTGGTTGAGCCATGTAGGGGCTTTGAAAAGGTTTGCTCATTTGATTGATGAACTACAATTCCTTGAAGAAAAAGGCAAGCGAACTAGGATGTTAAAGGAACCATCTGTCAAGTCTGATGATATGACAGCTTTTTAGATGATATGACAGCTGATCTAAACAAAATATTGATGGGAAAAAACTGTCCAGCTCTCATATCAACTGGCCAGTGCAGTATCTGCTTTCATACTTAAACTCCAGTTGTTTTCAAAGTAGCTTGGTTGTCAAAATTTTGTTAATTTTTCTTACCTGAAGAAAATCAAGGAAAATTTTCAAACAACTGAAGTTTTTAGGTCAAATAAAGATGCTGCTTACTTCATCTGAAAAGCAATTTACAGATTTTGAGTTGCATAAGGTTCAATTTAAACTGTTTGGGAATCCATTTTCTGCTGTAGTTGAAGAAGCTGCAGAAGATGTTGAAATGGAACTTACTGATTTACAAACTTCTGACTTGTTCAAATTCAGATTCCGTGATGCAGACATTCTTGATTTTTTTAATATGGAATTTTTGTGCTTAAAAAATAATGCAAGCAGATGTGCTACCATGTTTGGTAGTATATATATATATATATTATTAACAAGTAAGAATGCCAAAAGCCATAGTACATCCTAAACCCTCTGAAATCCTATTCGAAGAAGCACGTTAGTGCCAAAATTACACATTAAATACAATTAAAACTTAGAATCCTAAGTAAAGATTCACATGAAAATACAACTCAAATAATGCTTAGAAAATTGTAATTTATGTGCAAAATTGGGAAAAGCTGAAGTTGCAATAAAAACAAAGTATACAATAGAAAATGGTAATATCTCAGCGAGAGTTGCATAGTTGTCTCGTCAGGGGAAAAGAACTGTGTCCCTTTCGCTGAAATATTACTTCCACGCGTTTCAACTGACGACTAATTGAGACAATACCGCGTCAATTAATTGACAAACTCTTAATATCTATTACATCTTCCTATATTAATCTAAATCGTCTCAATTAGACGCCCCTTTTCCCTACGCGTGGAAGAAAAGTATTACAAAACAAAACAAGAATTAATTAGAATTAAAGAATAAAAAGAGGCATCTAGGTAACGAATAATTTTAAAAAACGCCAAGGTGGTGGTGGAAAAAACGCTTGGTGGAAAAAACGTACACTTTTGTGTAAAATGTTTCTGCAAGAAGAAATAAAAATTTTAAAAATTAAGACTCACCTTCTTGAAACGTGTTGAATTTATAGAAAGCAAAGTAATTCTACAGGGCTGTAAGTTTAGCAAAGAAATCTTTGCAATCCTAAACCTACAGGGGGAGGTGACGTAGTGAAGGCATAGTTCCGCCTAAAACTTTCTGGACGAATGAGAAGGTTACCCGTCGTCGGGGGATATATATATATATATATGAACAAACGTTTTCTCTTATGAATGTAAATAAGTCAAAATTAAGAAATTGATCAGATCAACACTTGTAGTCTCTCTTAAGAATATCAACAAGTAGTTTTCAAACAAATATATAAAAAATTATTGATAAGATTCAGTCTCAACCATCCCATTAATGTATTTAAGTATAGCTAACTTGTTGCAAATTAAGCAACTTGTTGCATTGACTCCCCGGCATGAAAGTTTTTTTGCATACGCTATTGAGCCTCGGCAACCGAGTCATTTCTGTGAGCACGGCCCTTCTGCTAAAAAGGTTATGCACCCCTATGGCTAGAGTGTGTAAAAAACAAACACAACCAAATTTAAGCATGTTTTAAAATCTGCTGAATTCTGTTCAGGTTTAGTTCAAATAATTACCTTGTGCAATTCATTGTGTATGTGCATAGTCGAAGGGATCATTTCAGTTGATTGCTCGGATTTTTCTTATTCTAATGCATTTTCATGGATATTTTGGTAGTTTGGATTATCCATATTTTTCAGTTATCCATGACCTACTTCCCTGGCATTAGCCAGGATAATCAAGAGTACATTGTAATTCCAAATCAGTTAAAATGAAGTCGTAAGAGATTGCACTGATGTTCGATAGAATGAGCGTAAAAAGTAGATTGTGTCAACCACATTTGCATTTATAATTCCAGTTTCTTTTGTAATCATTCTGTCATACAATTAAGTTATGTACTATCTTTTGTAACCTGATAGTAGTTTACTTAATTACATCTATTTTCATTTCTTATTTTATAGTGCTTGTGTGGCCTCTTATTTGTTAAACCACTCAGGAATTTTAATTTGGCATGTTTTTGTTTTCTGTGATACTTTTTCATTCAAGTTTGGTTTCATTACCAGATTTAATTTTTACTTTTTACCTTTCCATTGTATGCATAAACAGTGGAATATCAGGATATATATAATTTTCAGCAAAATTTTGAAGCTCTGAATGTAATAGAACTCTGGAGTATTGAGATCAGCCAAGAACACAGCCTTTGCGGATGTTTTAAAAATTTTCTGTAATTGTCTTTTTTTCTGTTGACCGAATTTTAGGATAAAATTTAGTTCCTTTTCATTATTGTAATTTATTTCAACACAGACTATACATTGAAAAATTTTATTGTATAACAATAATAATAAACAATCGGGAAGAAAGAAATTTTTTTTGTGTACATTAATAGTAGTTTATGATACAATTAAACACATAATTTTTTTTTACCATTCGTAAGATGAAAGAAATTATTTTTTATTTGTATGAAATAAAACAGATAACCTAATCTATTTATTCAATTAAAATAAAATTAAGAATTTTTTAATAGACCTGCATGTAGTTTGCATGTAGTTGTGCATTTTTCAGTTAATGCTTATTCATTAGATAAATGCCAAACATTGTAAGACAATCTACATGCACAAATAATTCTACATCTAAATTATTTCAGTAGCATCTTAAAGCTATATAATATACTGTATTATCATATTTAATTAACAAAATATTTAAAATGCTAAAATAAATTAAAATTAGACTTACCTAGAAAACAGAACAAGTAATTTGGATAATTGGAGTTGCATACCAATTACATAAAGAAGATAAACTGATGTTAATGTAAGCACTACACAAAAAAATAAATAATTTTCAATCTTTGTGAGTAAATTTGCAGTCAGTCAGCCTGTATTTAAGGGTGACCCTTGGGTTATCACCAAGTTGTTTCATTTATGGTAACTTGAATAGTTAAATATTATGGAAACCCTATTATGACATAATTGGTTGTACGATTGCAGTGAATTTGACTGATGGGAAAATATTTGTTGGATGTCAGTTAGGAAGTACGTTGCGTAATTTGTGCTTTGCATCGTAAAATGCACCTTACCGGTGGTAAAGTGGGTGTTTGGTGATATAGAACAAGAGAGCGGAAGTTTTTTTTTTTTATTTGAGATGGTTGAGGACAGAAGAAAAAGAACTTTGTTGGATGTAATTCAACAGAATTATAAGTATCCTGTTTGTACAAAGGAAATGCGCATGTTCGAACTTAAAGATCGTTTAGATGGCTTTGAATGGGTTTGTTGTAAGAAAGGTTCAAATAGTCACCATATGAAGTATTTCATTAGAAAGGGAACATGTTTTGAACGCTTTGAGGAAAGTTTTTGGATGCTTTTAAGGAATTTTATGTGCCACAGACTAAACACACAAAACTTTCTAAATAAGGTAAGTGGATATTTCCTGTGTGTAGTGTGTAGATGTGATAGTACTGCGTGGTGCTTTATGTTATTTATTTCATTGTTTGATTTAAAATGCAGTTTATTGAGATTATATATTTTTTGTTTGGTCTAGTGTAGAATTGGATGTTTCTTCAATTTTTAAATGAAATGGATCGATGTGTACATGGACAAAGTCAAGTCAGTGCACAATGCCGAGTTTGTGCAATACTCTGATATTTTTTTAAGCGAAAATAAGTCGATGTATGCATGGATACTGAGTTTGTGCAGTTCTTTGACTTGTTATTTTGGCTTTTATGTAGTGGTGATTTTGCTGCAAAAGTGCCACAACACAAAGCCATGTTATAAAACTGTAGGGGACAGTAATATGTCCCGGAAATTGTTATAATGTATATATTTTAGTATAATTGTATTATGTTGTAGTGTAGATATAATATAATAAGATGAATCAGCTTCTTTGAGTTTTTATTTCCCATGCATCAGCAATTGATTTCAGCATCAGCATTGTAAGTAAGTAAGTTTTGTCTTTTGTTTTCTGCATTGCTCTGTATCTTGGATGAGTGAAAGAAATGTTTTTATTTTAATAATGAGGCTATGTTTTAGTAATAACAGGATGAAATACTGATTGTTTATTACATAAAGAGACATCAGTACCTTCAGCATTCTTCAGGAGAGATTGCAGAAGTTTGGCAGGATCTATGGTAACTGTCATGGTTCGATGGTATCCAATTTTCACAGTCAGCGGGATAATATGTTAGTACCGAAAAGCATTTGAAGCATTTGAGGGAAGAGTTATTACTAACAAATTAAAAGTTTTTCAAAATGCAGAATAAACCATCAGAAAAATAATAATATAATACTCAAAGTAAATAATAAATGAATAAAAATAAATACACAATGCTGTAAAATTCTTTGGAAGGAAGTTATGTAAGATTTACAAATGTAACCTCAATATTTACATAAAAATTATGGCATTACTTTTGTTTGAATTTATTTTAACAATTACTATTTCTCTTTCATGTTTTTATTTAATGTGGTACATCTTTTTACACTTCATTGATAGTTTTGTTATGCTTTCAACAGATTTTGAAATACCTGACGAACATACGCATCGCTTGATGAGGCCAAAAGACATTGTCAGATATGTAGCCGACAGATTTGATATTTATGAATAGGTAAGATTCTTAATAGATTTCAAAAACAAAATTCCAATTTAAAAGTTTTAAAAAAATTATTTCGGTCACATTGTAAATTGCTTTCATCTTCCTTGAATCAAACTTAGTTTTTGTTGTCTAATTTCTGGGTATTCATAAAAGGTGGCTACAGGTTTGATTTTCATATATTTCTTATTACACAGTTCCTATTTATCTTTCTGTAATGTTTAAAATGTCAGATTTTTCATATTTTTTCAGGCATAAGTTTAAGAAATTATAAGCAGAACAAGAATTTTAAGAATTTTCTCTTTTCTTCTTTCAGTCTGAATTTCTAGGCAAATATACCTTATGTGCTTTGCCTTAATTACATTATTCTAACTTTTAGAAAAATAAGAGTCTGGTTTAAAAACATGTAAATTTACATTTCATTCAATGTATACCTTTTTTTAAAATAATTTTTAATTGAAAAGTATTAAAATGTTAGCTAATTTTATAAAATACTTTGTCAGTGGCATCAAGAGGTTTTGCCTCAAGCCTTTTTTTAAATTGGTCCCTGCTTAGAAAATTATTTATTATGCTTTAAGAAGAGAATGCAATGAAGTTCTGTACCGTTTGTTACAAAAATCAGTGACATATTTGTAATTAAATTTTTTCAGCCCCTGAGTTAATTTTAAAAGTGTATGGAATTATTAATTACCTAATGAAACATTTGTCTTGTAGTTCCTCCATAAATTAAGAGAAATAATTAATTTTAGTCTAAAATATGCAATGAAAAATTGTTTTATTTTCACAAATTTTCCAATTTCTGCATTTAACCTTTTAACACAATGCTCACTTCCCTAAGTGAAATTCTTGTCTTATGGAAACCGTATAAAAAGTTTTAATTTTACATTTTCAGAATCATTCTACTCTTTTCTCACTAAGTTCTCTACATTAGAGAAAATTTATAATTGAAAGTCATAAAGAATTGAACACCCGTGAACACAAGTGACCCTTTCTTCTTGAACACCCAGTAAGTAATTGGAAGATCAATAGCTCAAATACTGGGGAAGACTCATAATTATTCATTTATACTGCTATAAAAGACATAAGGCAGAGTATCTGTATAAAAGCAAATAGCCTACCTATTGAATACTACCTAAAAGTAGAAACCTGTAAGCAAATAGCCTGCTTCTTGAATAATACAGGTCAGTAACTACTACCAGGGCAGCTGGGACCAAGTGAGGGGGAAAATATACAGATTTTTTTATGTTGGAGATTTTTATTTTAAAAATTGAAGCCGAATAATTATTTACTAGCTCGAAAAATTAATAGTGCTGGAGGATTAACAGAATTGTTGATAAATCGCAGATCACTTCAAAAGCTTCTCTGATGTATGCACAATATATAATAAATATAAATGCAATGAAAATTGCAACAATAGGCGTGTTGGCAGTCTCATGGAATACAATTTCATGTGTAGAAGCCATTTGTTCTAATAGCCATGTTCTTAAATTTCATTTTGTTCCATTTATTACTCTGATATTTTTTTAGACTAACTTTTTTATTTAGAATTTTAGCCTTTAATTTCCAAGTAGGTAAAATTAGTCTACATAAGGAAACTGTAAGTATTGGTAAGTATTTCTAGTAGATCAAAGTGCATTGCACTGCAGTTAAAAAATGTATTCTTGGAGTGGCCTAAGCCGCATGTTGGAATTTAGGAAAGTTTGAGAGCTGCAACTAGATTTTTCAAAACCCACAAGTTCATATTTACATTATTTTAAAAGTAATGAAACAAGTTTCAATGGAAAGAAACATCAGATTCGAAACAATCACTCAATGATAGTTTGCCCGTTGTTTGATGTTTAGTATTATCATATTTAATTTGATTTGCATAACAGCCACAACATTCACCTGGGAGAGCCATGTTATGGCTGCCTCTGGTGTATTCATTCAGTGGCTGTTACATGCACGAACACTCTACACATGAAATAGTTAACAATGTATAATATATATCTTTTCTTAGTTTTTATTTACATCAACAAAATATTTGGATAACTCAAATTAAGAGAAACATACCAATATAGTTCCAGCCAGAAATTGTATGCGATTATCCTGAAATCAATAGTTTTATTCAAAATAAGAATAAAATTAACATGTTCTGGAAACAGCCCTCCATTTATTAAATTCCTTTGAAACTTCAAAAATTACTTTAGAACTGTAGCTTTCCTATTTCCTAGTAGATATTGCCCAAGTAGCCCTTGGCAAGCAAAAATTAAAATACCAACCAAATAAAATACTAATTGATACCCTGCTAAATTGCCCATAGGGTCTCTGTAGAATAAACCCATTCACAACACATGGGGTGAGTGATTGTTTTAAGTCGGTCAAAAGGATTTGTGAAGAATCCTGTAAGCAAATAGCCCGATTCATGCTAACTCGGACATTATCATTTCAAAGGCCGACAAAGGTGGCTATATCATGGACAAGAACACTTACATTGATGGTGTCACTAAACTCTTAAACAAAGGATCTGATTTCTAAAGACCCTTCACTTTTGGTCCTCTCAAAAATAAAAACTGCAATTAAATCTTCACAAATCCTTTCAACCCACTTAAAACAATCACTTATGCATCTGTTGTGAATTGTGCAAAATTATATATGGTTAAGTTTCTGTAAGGGACATATGTATGCATGCCTGAAATGCCCTGATAAGTGCATTATGTACCATGGAGTGGGTGTTATTGAGATAAAATAATGAAATTAACAATGCATTAGATATTAATATGTTTTTTACACCGCCAAATGTTGTACGAATAAGTAGTGTTGTTTTTAATCCCAGAAGGTCTAGTAGAGCTAGACTGACACAGTGAATCAACAAATGCCAGTAAAAACATGAAATAGCAAAGGATTTCCTGTAATATCAATAAGAGTAAAATCCAAACAAAAAATATGTGCAGGAGTGGACTGTTCAGCTCTTTATTGAATACAAGTTGCAAGTTTAGAAAACATTTGGTATTGTTTGAAGTCTTCAATTCTCTTAGGAGATGAGATTTATAAAGATTCATAGCAAGAGGAAATAAACAGCTTCAATCGATCCAAAGAGTTGAAGCTTTGGATAAAGAAGACTTATAAAATGTAAGGTGAGCATAAAAAGTCTGTCATTTCAAAAGGGTAAAACTTTAAAACTGAAAGGACTACCCTACCCTTTTTTTTTTACCATAATTGTATAAGGGCAAAAGTTTTGGTGGTATCAATTTGAATCACAAACATTCTATGTATAGGCCATATGTTATGCAACAAATATCAATGTGATAATCCAGCTGCAACTGCACGCTTCGAAGTGAAGTGTTGTGTTCTGTATCATAGAGTTGAAAGTGCCCTTGAATATCATTCAGTTTGCAGATAGTGAAGGTACATTTACTTTATCTTTCTCGAACTTTAATGGAAAAAAGTCACAACAGTCAAATCACTTGAAGTGTAACCTCCTGTGAGATGCAAGGTTTCTTTTCTTTGATTACAAGTATAGTCTGCCTCATTAAATATGTTATGCCGCTTCAAAATGGATTTGTGTGTAAATGAATCGATATTAAAGTTTCATTTAAACATATGCTACATACTAATAACACTATTTTCAAATTACAACTCACCAGCTTCTTTGCTGTGAGGTGAATTACATTTTTGTCTTTTGGCAGTGGAAATTGTACCTCCCAATTCTGAGAAGGAAAGAAAAGATGTTAAAAAAGTCAACTTGGCTGTGACTATCACATCTAGCAACTTATTCAAATAAACATTCATTTTAAATAATCTTCTGTCTCAGAGGAAGTTGAGAATTGAGTAACCTGATTGTTTGTGAAAATTTTTTTTTCCTCCCCTCTTTGGAATTTATGAAAGATCAAGTGCATCTGCAACACTAAATGATCTTCGAAAAGCATCAATGCTGGCCTCAACTCTTATCACAGCAGATTTTGGATATCACATTTACCAACTTATTAAGTATCTTGAAATCAGAAACTCTTTATGTTTACCCTGTAATATATATGATGTGTCGTAAATAGTATATGAATAAGCAAAGAAATTTTGAAGTCATAACCTTTTATTATAGAATTTTTTTTTTACACAAGTAATTTTATTTAAATCATTTTTTTTTCTCATAGTTAATTTAAGTGATATAAAAACACTTAAATGAATTAAAAACAAGCTTAATTTTACTTGTCTAAAAAAAAAACAGCAATCAAGAAATCTGCAGTGTTAAATAATTAAAATTATTACTTCTGCATGGGAGTAAAGTATATAATAGGAAGAAATATTTTCTATATTTTTGAATTGAATCTTATTTTAAGACAATATATGATTTATTTTCAGCAAATAATACTCAACTGTATCATACCAGATTCATTTTCAAAATATGCATATGCTTAAAAATGTAATCGTTAGGTTAAATTATTATCAAAATCTGCTTTCAAATTTTCAGGTGAATAATATTCTGTTACTTCTATCTAATAAAAGTCGATTTTTGCCTTATAAAAACTTAAATATTTGAAAAGTTTGTTTTCTAGGTTACAAAAATTATATAGTGGACATATTGAAAAATGTCTGTTTATGCCAGTTCTATTCCTTTAAAAGATGAAATTTTAGTTTTATAGTAATTCATATTTTTAATTGATTATATTTTCTTTTTTATATAGATTGCTGCAAATCTTGCTTCTGTATAAGGCTATGGAATTTGTTAAATCTTTAGAAATTAAACTAGAATTATGTACTCAATTTAGTATGTATTATGAAATAAATAAATCATTTTATCAAAAACTCTCTTTCATAACAACTTCGTAAAATAAAGGGGGGAAATATTGCTATACAGTATAAAAATCACCAAATGTTAGTATAATATATAAATTTGTTAAAATTGGATAAAAGATTTTAGTATGACTTCATTTCAAATAATTTTATGCCCCCCCTTTTTTTTAGATTTAATAACAAAAATTTATTACATTTAAATAGAAGAAAAGTTTTAAATATACTATTCAGATCATTTTTGATGAATGCACTAGAGGGAAACTTAAATTTTAGATCAATAAATTAAATAATTTTATAATACTTTTACATAATGCAATGCAATGAGGTTAAAAAGAAAGAGTAACTTAAACTTTTCTTCCATTTAAATTAAATGCATAATTATAATGGCTGTCTCTATCTGATAACTGCTTTGATTTGTAACAAAATTGGTACAAATTTCACTAAAAGGCCCAGGCAACATGACTGAAAATACACTGCTCGACATTGAAAATGCAACACCAAGAAGGAGCGGTCAGAAATTTATGCAAATATTAGAGTAGACGCACGTCACTGAGTTATGCGAATGATGTGAAATGCGCAGCTCTCCGACGTACGTGAAGTAAGATATAAGGGAAGGAACGTGCAGAATGGGTATGTTCGTGTCGTTATTTCTGCCAGACGAGTTATCGAAGAAAGTTGGTTTTTGTCCCGGAGGATACGTGTAATAAGGAGAGAATGCCAGGCTGCCATTAACGAAAGCACTTCCAGCAGATAGACGATTTTACGAGGGATATGGTGATCGAACTGAGAAGGGTGGGTTGGTCCTTACATCAGATCGCAGCTGATACCCACATGGATGCAAGCACAGTGCATCGGCTATAGCGAACATGGTTGGAACAAGGAAATATGGGAAGGAGGGGTGCAGGTGCAGAGTGACGTTAGTACGTGTGGATCGACGCATCCCACAAGCTGTGGTGGTCCTACAAGTCACTTATCCCATGATTCTGCAGCATGTGCAAGATACCATGGATGTTCCCGTGTCGACGAGAACCATTTCCAGTTGATTGGTTGAACGTGGCCTGAACTCACAGCATCCATTAAGAAACATTTAGAATGGTGCCGGGCTGGAACGATGTGGATAACAGAATGGCGAAATGTCGTGTTCTCAGATTAGTCATGCTTCTGTTTATCCAGTGACAGTCACCGCATACGTGTGTGGCATCGACTTGCAGACAGATCTAATCCGGCAGTAACTGTGGAGCGCCCCACCACGCAACAACGTGGCATAATGGTTTGGGGCGCTATTGCCTACGATTCCAGGTCACCTGTAGTTCGTATTCAGGGCACTATGACGGCCCAACGATACTTGGATAGTGTACTGCGGCCGGTGGCAATCTCCTACCTTCAGGGGCTGCCTAATGCAATTTTTCAGCAGAATAACGCCCGACCACTCAGTGCTCGCATCTGCCAACATGCTCTGCAAGGTATACAGATGCTTCCCTGACCAGTCACTAGTCGAACATGTGTGGGATGTGATTGGACGCCATTGACAGACTCTGCCCGTGCCTTGTTCAGAAGACGAACTGTGGCAAATGGTTGAAAGGGAATGGAGAGCCATCCCTCAGGACACCATCCGCACTCTAACCAATTCTATGCCTAGACGTGTTTCTTCGTGCATCGCTGTCCGCGGTAGCCCTACATATTATTTAGCCGACGCCGTTCTCGCTCTGTATTCAGACTATCATTTTGAAATAAAGATCACTTATTGCTGCTTGCTGTCTCTGTCTTTTTACCAAATTTCATCACTTTCTAACCACTCCTTCTTGGTGTTGGAGTTTCAATGTCGAGCAGTGTATATGCATTGTCTTACTGAAAAAATAGGTCTTGGAAACGTGCTGCGTGTGCATGGATATGTGCAACAGAATCAGTATTTATCCATATAACAAAAGCTTACATTAACACAATATGACTTACAGTAATATACTAAAAAATTGTTGTAATTTAAATATATCAGCAGTCAAAAAGTTCCTGGAATTTTGTTGTAACTCTTTATTACTATAATGTAGGTACATATTTACTTAATTGCCTTCAAAGTACGCTCTTTTGGAACACACAGCTTTTGCCATTGCTAGAAACAAAAAAAAAGTCTTGTGGTTCCAAAGTTCAGCCATCGTGTCAAATTTGATGTCTTCTACAGTGTCAAAATGATTACCTTTGAAGCCATTTTGATGTTGGGGAAAAGCCAGAAATCCGATGATGTTAAATGGGGGACGGACGACTGAAATGCTCTTTCTGCAAACCATACCTGCACAACAATTGATGTGTGGGAGGGAGCATTGTTGTGATGAAGTAACCATCCTCGTCCCAATTTGGTGAGACGTTTTCTTCAGATTGTCTCCCTCAGTCTTTTCAAAACTTATATGTGAAAAGAGCCATTAACAGTTTACCCAGTTGGTACAAATTCATGGTGCACCACACCTTCATTGTTGAAAAATACAGTGAGCATCACTTTTGTTTTGGATCTGACATGTAATTTCTTTGGTCAAGGAGAGAATGTTATATGCTCTTCTGATGACTGCAGTTTTGTCTCTGGGTCATAAGTATACACTCAGACCTTATCACCAGTAACAATTGTCTGAAGAAATGTTGAGTCCTCTGTGCTCTTTTCAAGACATTCAGTCACAGTTAACTGCTGAGTTTGCATTTGATACGAGCTCAGCAGCTGCAGGACAGACTTTGCATTGACATGTTTATCTTCAAATCATCTGACACAATTCCGTGAACAGATCCATAACAGATTCTCACTTCAGGTGCTAGCTTTTTGATGGTCATTCTTCAGTTCGATCTGATCGTTTCACTTGCTGCTCTATCATTCCTTCATTTTTGGAGGTTGAAGGTCTTCCACTCTGGCTCTTATCTTCCAGCGATTCCTGTTCACCCGAAAATCTTGAAAACCACTCATAAACGGCAGTTTTCTTTAAAGAATCATCACCATAAACTGTTTTTTAAGGCTAACAAAGTCTGCATGTGAACTTGATGTTCACCCTTTGCTCAAACTCGGATATTGCGCGAACTTATTACCACCCACTCCTACCTTCAGCTACACTGCTGTCACACTGCCTATTTTGAATTCCAGTAGTAAAAAAAAAAATTATTATTTGTGGTGATAAAGAGTTACAATGAAATTCCAGGAATCTTTTGACTGCCCTTCATATTTGGAATTACCACTAAACTTGTTGGAAGGCTATGACTACAAGTTTTGAATTTAATAACTGATGCTTAATTTTACTACTTTGATTTAAAAGTAGCATGACTTATGTGTATTGTACAAATATACTGCATTAACCCTTTGACCATGGGTACAAAATTTATAAATATGGAGAATTTGATTAAAAATGAAAATATACCGCAAAATTTAAGTGGTGATGTGACTAAAATGTTTCCTGCATCTGTTTGGGATAAATGATAAATGCACCATTGATGTCCAATAGTCAGAAGATTGAAAATTGAATGAAGAATTACATAATGATTTTTAGGAA
Organism: Stegodyphus mimosarum; assembly: GCA_000611955.2. NCBI lineage: Eukaryota > Metazoa > Arthropoda > Arachnida > Araneae > Eresidae > Stegodyphus > Stegodyphus mimosarum. Next base: position 49,964 of record KK117104.1, on the reverse strand, counting down.
TATTTTTCTACAAAAAAAGTCTTTGCATTTAAAAAAGTAAGTACAAAAGATACAAAGTTAATTAAATAGCTAAGATATCCAGTATCCATTTAATGCTGTTTTAGATCAAAATCCTGCTTTTGTCATGTCTTGTTTCTATCACACTTTGACGATGTGTACGATGTACAGCAAGATTAATGAAAATAAGATTCTAAGTTATTAGTCCAGAATGGGAAAACATAGAACTTAAATCCTACATGAATTTTTCATGACATTTTATTTACAAGATGGTGATGATTTTGTTACACATAAGTTGCCAAGAACAGGAAAAAAAAAGGCTTTGAAAAATGAGAAGAAAGATTAATGTTAAGGCATGAGTTGACAGCAGCAAACTACAGTGTTTTGTGGCTATAGCTGAGTAGATTGTCTAAGTTTTGCCAATAAGATGCAAGTCCTGCCATAAATTACCACATAAGGTGGTAAATGCAGATTACAAAACATTTAGGTTTGGGGCTTAAAATATGATCATAAGTTACTCAAGCAAAAAAACTTTTATGATGAATATCTTACATATTTATTTACATATATAAGGAAGCACATTATACAAATGCAATAAATTCACATTTTTAATAAATATATGAGAAATAATATTAAATATATAATACATCAATAAATACATGAACATAATAAATTCATGAAATAAAAAATTTTGACATTTCATGTCATTGACTTCAACCAAATATAATAGCATATTTTTTACAGCACTGCATAAATTTATCAGCACAATGTGAAAGAAGTCTACTGTACAGAAATTGCTATATGATTAAAATGGGAAGTATTCCAGATTCATAATGATGTTATTTAATAGCTATATAGTCATTATTAACGGTTGCACAATGTATTCTATAAAAATTTATTATGAAATAAACAATGAGGATTATAGTAATTTGATGTGCAATATATACAATTTATCACTATATAAAATCATAAATGAGGATTACAGTGATCTATAGCAGTACTAATGTAATTTGTTTTGCATTATGCTTTCATCACCATCCAAAGTTCTATTAAATCGCATTTTGCTGGCCTTTTTGTCATAAACCAATGATTATCTCCACAGTAAATGTTAAATATTAATTATAATTTGAATCATACTTTAAATTTTTAAAACAAATGTAAATTGTAAAAGTGAAACAAAAAAGTCTCGTATCTTTATAATAAAAATAAAGCACCACTACCAAAAGCTCTCTGAGTAAAATTTTTAACATGTGGGAGAAGAATTAGAAGATATCTTTTGAAAAAAATTGGCATACAGATAAGTATCCTGCTGCAAACTTATTTTGTACTGAACTATTTAATTTAAGAGAAATCTGGAACAGGAAACATTTTATACACAAAATCTTTCCCACTTCAGTTAGCATTGTGATTAAGTTAGGTCTAAGTCACTCCAGTTGCTCTTCATTTGCAATATATAACTGATTTTAGAATTTCATTTTATTTCAGCAATCTGTTTGATGCAAATAAGCAAATTAATGGAAGCTAGACTGCACATGTATGTAATCTTAATCCATGGAGTTTGTTTTGCAATTAAAATTGTTACAGTATTTTTCAACTGTACTTATTAATGGTACATTATGTAAGATTAAAAACACATGACAGCAAAGAACAAACCTTTCATTTTTTTAAAAAGAAAAACAAATATACAATAAGATTGAAGGCTGAGCAAATGATTTATATATTTTTACAAGAAAATTAACAATGAATAATTTCTCTTCGATGAAAATGTAAATGAAAGTATGAAATAGAAGTCTTAATAAATGAGATATGTCAGAAAAAGTCTCGAATGAAAAATGTTACAAGTTTCACCCACAATGAAACTTTACGATCAGGCCTTTCAAATAAAGACTTATCAATAACTGTTGTTCTGTCATACAGCCTTTTTTGTTCCTAAAATAGAAAAGTTAATTATTACTATCAGCACCACTCTAACTAAAAAAACATGTTATTTATTATGTATGGTAATAATACAATGTTTTCATTTCAGTCGCATCTCTTATTTATTTTATCCCCTTTTGCTTTTTCTGACAGCATAGTCAAAATACTTCATCTTCCCTAATACGTTTGAAAAAGATGTCAATTAAATGATGTAAATTAAAAAAAAAAAAAAAGCACTTGATACTTTTGCAATAAATTTTAAATTACTATTGTATTGCTTTACGCTGGAAATGTAAATGAAAAATTGACATCTTAAAGTACATAAAAATTAACAAAACCTTTTGTTAAAAACAAAATTATCCATATTTTTTAAAATCTTGATATTTTTCCTAAACATTTTTTTTCCATCACTATAGAAAAACAATTTAAAATAATTACTGCTAAACTAAACAATATTTCAATTAAAAACTCTACAATAAATTAAATAATATGAATGATTACAATTAAGTATGCTTTACAGTTTATTCTGTAATAAATGATTACTACTTCAGAATCACACAAGTGTGCCTAATAGCCTTATGAAGGTGCAATTTTAAAAGCAATAAGCAGAAGTTTGTAAGGTATTGCAAGTTATACAAAATGCTTTTTAAGTACAATGCCTTAATAAACTTGCATATTAACACATATGCAAAGTCTTCAGATTTTATATTCTTTTAGGAAGAAAATTACAAAATATACAGATTGAAAAAATTGCTTAATGATAATCTCTTGAAGAATTGTGATTCCAGTCTAGGAAATAAACAATTTGAAGACACCCAAAAGGCAATAGCTGCCAACCATCAAATCTGAAAAACTGTGAGATTTTTGCAAGAACATCAGGAGAGTTTCATGCTATGTGCTACTGCCATTTCAAAGGAATCCCAAATTGACTTAAATTCATGTTTTAACGCATGATTCAGGTTACTGATATATGTGTGATACAGTTCTCGTATAAAACATATTAGCATTTAAATAAATATTCTAAATTTTACGTCCTTTCTTTTTGTGTGTGTGTTTTTATGCTGAGGAAATCTCAAGTAAGGAAGGAAAGCTTTTATTTATCAAAGTACTTTTAAATACAATGAAAATAAATAATTCATGTATATAGTATTTGCATGGATAAATTTAATAATGTACCCATATGTTGAAGTAAAATAAAAATATTAACTACTTAAAATTGCTCAAGTCTTCATATAAAAATCTACAAATATTTACAGTAGAGTAAGATAATTCAGATCAAATGAAATTTTATACGAAATATTATTCTGAAAATCACTGGAGATGGGAGGAATAGAATTTTCAAAAATTAAGTTTCATTAATTCAATAGATTTAATTTATTGCTAGGAAACATTTTTCTTAGTAAAGGTTAAAGACTGGGAGATCCTGTGATCTACCAGATATGGTACAAAACCAGAAGAATTAGTTATTATAAGGTCTAAAAATTTCTTGCAAGTCCATCAATGGCAGTTTGTCAAAGGATGATACAATAGCATTGTGCTCTCCCCCATAAATGATACATATCGGCCATTTCATGGGGAAGTTACATACATTGCTATTGTAACAACAACATGTCACATGATAATGGTTTATACTGCTTAATGAAATTCCTGGAAAACACTGCTCTCTAGTACTGATCTACCTTTGAATCACCCCATATAGGACTTCTACTCCATTAAAAAAAAAAAAAAAAAAACTAAGAGAAAAGGGATTTGGGAGATATATAAGAACTAAATTACATAAGATGAGCAATTTAAAATTTCTAAATTTCACATTCACTTTTCTGAAATAAAAGTATAGGAATTTACATTATCAAACTAAATATGCATAGCTACATTGGACAATACTTATGCTTTTGGATGGTTCCAAAGAATTTAAATTAAAAGTAGTATGTAAAAATATTCCAATTATGTGAGAACGTTCTTTAATTAACTCGGCTAAGGAAAGCATTTTTCTTATTGTAATTTTTTTTATCAGAGATCTGTTTAAAAATTAAAATTTTGTGCATTTTTACTAAAAACTGTCATTAGCAAAATTGTTGCAGCCTGAAAGCTTAACTTATTTGATTCATTTTTTGAACTAGTACTCTTGAGTTTTGTGACCAGTCATTTAAGAGATATTTAATCATACAATCTTCAACAACTTAAATAAATGTAAACAGGTATTTCCTGTAACACAATTTTCACAAATGTATTGCAGATTATGAGTTAAATATTATAGTTTTAATCACAAATGAAAAGTTTTTCTCCTCTGGACATTAATCTTTTATGAAAATTAATTCCTACAAATGGCATGAGATGCATTATTCTTGTATATGATATTTTAGCCTTTGATGTGGCATAATGGCTTCTTATGCAGTTAGAGATTGGTTGCCACTTTGCGTATATTACTCTATTCTTTAGAATATTTTGCTTTCTTAATTTCTTTAATAATCTAAATGTTAAGAAAAAATGCAAAGTAAATAACTGTATGTATTTAAATACCAAATGCTATGTAAAATATATAACATTTCTTGAACTGATCTAAATAGTTTTGGTATTCAGTTCTAATTCATCTAAATTGTTTTGGCATGGTTAAAAAAAAACTGAAGTTATCATATTTTGAGTGGAATATATCGGAAATCAAAAATAAGCTATAGTTTAACCACGACCATGAGCACAGACACCATCCGGACCAATTTATTCACGAAATAAGGTGGATGTTCATGAATAATGTTGTATTTATTCCATTCTTATTTTTTCCTTTTATCTTCACTGTGTTCAAATAGACTTAAGGAAGCAGAAAATTACTTTTAAGTACTCTACAATAATATGATTATCATCATTTACAATTAATTGTTAGATTATGCTGTGGTTAATGTTTTTGCATTTATTTATATATTGGTTTTATTAGACTGTTTTCAAAATTTAATTTTGCTATGTATACATATCATAAAGTATTAAAACTACTATTG